>NNCF01126768.1:9661-36468 GCA_002313205.1 Laupala kohalensis
GTGTGAAATGCCTTATGAGATACTTTTTATTTTATTTAGCTTATCACATTAGTCACACACTTGATACTTTCAAAAATTATACATCTTAACCAATGGTATGATGGTAAATTTAACAGTGCCGGAACGCTGAATTTCCTATGCTTTTCAAAAAAAGGGGCTCCTTCGTGCCCCCCCTCCAATATACCGGTAATTTTTTTTTATTTATTTGCTAATTTGTACATTTTAACGCCTTCTGGAATCGATTTTCGGCGTTAGAACTTCACCATTTCTGTAACCTAAAAAAAGATAAATTTATATTCAGACCTGTATTTTTTCTCACCCAATACTTTTTTTTTTAATTTTGGGTAACGCTGAAGGTTTACCACTAAAAGCCGTCCAAATCGTTTTTCTTTTTTGTTTTTTTATCTCCTGGGTACAAAAACTACGAATCATAAAATTTTAAATCGTTCTCTTAAGAACCACCAGACACAGATACTGGGTCTGAGAATCTGCCAATTGAATATTGAAGGCATAAGCAAGTCACAAAGTAAATATCTCTCCAAATTTCTTTTGGAACGTCATATAGATGTAGTCCTACTACAAGAAAAACGCAGGCGACGAATCACAGGATCGATGGCTATAAAATAATGGGTGCCATGTATCATTCTCAATACGGCACAGCTGCTTACGTACCTACGGAAACGTTTATAAAATGTGGAGAGTAAGCTGGTATATCCTATTTCAGAGGGTATGACTTGCATCCAGAGGATCTAAGAGCCAGACTACCTTCAAATGCTGTCGAGTGATTCCATATACTACCGCGATTCGAGGGAAAATGGTGGTTATTAAAAAATTAATCTTAATGTATTTTTATGACAGTCTAATTTTAATATACAAGGCAAATTAGAAGGAAACTACATTTAAATTACAAATGTTGATTATTTAAGAACCGTCCTGTTGGACAAATAGAAAGTTGATAGCAGTCTCAGCGTCTTTACAATTGTCGCAGGACTACTTTTTACTAGCACATTGATCACATTCCACCAGATGTTGACAGTCCTGATTACCAGATTACAGCGCTCATTTCCGACTTCCAAGCGGTTCTATTGCGGTGCTCCAGGAACACACAGAAATCTCTTAGATTGCGGTGAACCTCACCTCCAGGTAACAGATTAGTTATGTTATGTTGAATGAAAATGGGAGACGGGTCCGAGATTCGAGACCACCTCAGAGGTCTTTGGGTCTCGCGAGTTGAATGAAAATTGAAGACGGGCCCGGGAGGCGAACGGGATGGCGCAGTCGGTAAGCGCATGAGCGCGCTGAATTTACGGTCCCGAGTTCGAACCTCGGTCCCGTCTCCCATTTTCATTCAACATAACATAATTAAGGTGCTCAGGAGCCTAACGACTAATTGATTCAACTAATCGATTTGAATAATCGTATTCTTCCTTGTCAATTATCTACTGTGAACTGCTGAAAGAATTTTCGGGGGATGCATGTATTCAGAAATACGGAGAAGCAGGTTTTTGATTGTGCATAAAAATAATAACTGTGGCCTAACTCTCACAAATTCAGTAACGTCAAACACTGTTATAACGCTACATATGCATGAATATATTTTTGTTATGATGTAAAAAAAGATCGGTGGAAATTGTTGGGATAAATATTCCAAAAAAAATGCCACAAGTAATTTTCTTTTTTTATTGGTAGGATATGCATAAGAGTGTGCTTCAAATTGACCATCGACTTAAGATCGTTTTACAAAACTTTTCTAAAAGAACAGAGTAATTTAATGATGCCAAAAAATTCTAATAATCCATACATACAAGGATTTCCGCGTGCCTTTTGATACACTTCTACAGTTCTAGTTTTGAAGGCATGTAAAATATAACAAGAACACTATCTAGTCGAGATTACAAAAATCCGCTCCTATCCCCTATTTTACACCCCTAAATGCATTATGCAAAATCCTTATGCAAAATCCCTATATTAGAGATTTTTGATGAAACAAAACACACTTGGCGATCAAAATAAGAGGAAAACTACCTTACTCTTAGTCTTCAAATCCATTTAAATATTAATTCTGCCCTCGAGGCGGAAGCCCCCGAACAGAAAAAAGTGAGTGGTATAATAATAAACGGCTAAAAAATTATCAAAAAAGCGGTTACAAACAGCGTATGACCATGTGGCGGATAATAAACTAAACTACTCTCCCGAAGCATGCAAGTGACCATCCCATCAATTCCGATCAAGGGCCCTAAGACAGAGACGGATTTAACATTTCAACATACTCCTAACGACAAAAAAAATAGTTCGACACGTGTTACAGTATTAACATAATACAAACAAATAATGTTTTTAATAAAGTACAAAAAAGTCATTTCGCAAGTACTTATTATTATCAAACTACGAATCATTCGGAAAGTATTGTTGATAATTTGTAAGTATTAAATAACACTAAATTCGCAAAAAATTATTTCAATTTCAATTGCCGCAAGAGCCTAACAAGTCTATAAAAAAATCCACCTCTACCCGAAGGAAAACCTTACAAAAACCCGGGCCCGGATGTGGCTACAGAATTCATGTACCCAACCGTGACAGGGTTGAGTACATATTCAACTAAATTTATTTGAATAATAAGACCTAATCCTGGCATGCAGGAAAATAATTTTGAAAGTACTACAACAATGGCGTGATAAAACACAAGACGAATTTAATTTTTATTAAAATCAATAAATTCTTTTACATTGTAGAAGCACTGGTGCAGAAGATAGCTTTTAACCGCGGATTTGAAGAGATTCAATTTCATCATATATATTTTTGGACAGAATTCTATAGAACGTTCCCGTATGATACGTCCCTTTTTGGCAAAGCGCGGTTGACTCTCGGACTATGAATATTATTACTATTGCGAGTATTGTGTTCGTCAACAAAATTGTTTTGTATGAAACAAGGGTGGTGCTTCAGTAATTTGGTCTTAACAACACGAACGTTTCATAAATATAAATGCAGGGAAGGGTTAAAATATTTAATTCCATATATAAAGGTTTACAAGAGATTGGGGGGTGAGATTTACAAATTATCCGATCAATCCTCTTCTGAATTCTGAAAGTAGGAATGCTCTGACCGGAATTGCCCCAGAAGGTAATGCCGTAACGTAAATGGGAGTAAACATTTGCAAAATATACTTAACGGGAAATATGTGGACTAACAATATTAACTAAGATTTGTAAGACATAACACTATTTACTTAAGTTGGAATTAAGATTGTCAACGTGACAATTCCATTTGAGATTGTCTTAAATAGAGAGACCTAAAAACTTTGTATTAGTAACAGTTTTTAATTGTGTTCCGTTTAAAGAAAAATAATCCAGGGGTAAAGATTTTGTGATACTATTGTGAAATAACAGAGACACTTTTATCAATGTTTACAATGAGGCGATTTGCATGGAACCAAGCCGAAAGGTTAGACAAAACGTTTTGAGCGTTGCCGTGTTTACATATTAAAATAGTATCATCAGTAAAAAGAACAATTTTACAATCTGATGTGGAAGGCGACATGTCGTTCACATACAACAAAAAGAGTATAGAGCCGAGAAATGAACCTTGGGGTACTCCACGAGTAAGTAGCTTTGTTTCTGAAACGGAATGTTGAAGTACTTTATTTTAAGTAAATGATAGTTCGACCTGTTGATATCTATCTTTCATATAGGAAGTCATCCATTAACGCGCAAGTTCACGAATGCCAAAAGATTGAAATTTTTAGAGAAGAAATATACGAAAATGACCAGTATTAGCGACGAATCTATTGTCTTTAGTCGGTGAGATGAGATTCTCAATCTTGATAAAGTGTAATGTCACAGGGTACGTACCTCGGGAGACCTATGAAATGGGGAAAAAAATAAAAAACGACCAATAATGGTATGAATGTATTGTTTTGCGGCCAATGGGGAGAATAGTGAGACTGCCCTTGAGGTTTATGATAAGTTCTTCTCCATATTAGACACCTTAGAGACTATTGCTAATTTGTTTTTGAATTTCCATTCCCCACCCGCAATTGTAGCCATTAGCCATTAACTTAATTTTTTCATACTATTCAATTCACAAGACAGATTTCCACTATTAACAGGTATCAGATACTATACAATTTTGCATATTTAAGAAAAGATAACGTTTCGTCGATGGATTGATGGTCGTTACTAAGGTCTTGCCGTATATTTGATTTCAGCCCATGGAATGCCTTTCAGTTGGGAAAGGTCACTGTAGTCTTCCGTCCTTTGTTTTACAGTGACATCTGCGTCACATTTACATGAAGACCGTTGCTCTCCAAATAAAATATGTATGGTGTTAAATTTGCGTGTCCAATTCGGAGAAGTCTGATTAGTGTTCTTAACTATACTTACAAACTAAATCATATCGAAGGGTAAAACAATATTATCGGCGTATTGAATTTAGAGATATAATAGTTACCATTTATAACCAATATTTTCCGAATAATCTATAGTTTATAATAATTCGTACTAATGAAATTTTTGTTCTGTTTTGCTTTGTTATTTTAAATTTGGTGACCTGTTAATATTACAACACAAACTGAACTATTTTTATTCTTATCCAAGGGAGTGTGCTGAAATTTTAAATCCGCGACAGCCCTAAGAAAGCCCTTGGTTGAAATTGATAGGATGGTCCCTTTCTTGCTTTTGGAGAGTAAATTAGTTTATTGTCCTCCACGTGGTCATATACAGTTTGTATGATCTAAAATTAACATACAGTAAAAATTATACGGACTGAAAGGTTCTCTATTTTAATGTACGTACGCAGTGGAGGATCTGAAGGGTGAGGGAACTATAGCCTGAACCTGAACTCTCAACTGATAAAGGCACACAAATCTAACCAACAATTAATCAATTTGTTTACTACTTAATATTGTTAATTGTTGGTTATTTATTTGATGTGTTGATATATTTTATTAAAAGATATTTCTAAAAATTGTGTGTTAATACCATTATTTTCGAATAGAAATGCTTCCCAGATCCCTACTCGGTTAGCACCCTCCCCCCTCCTTGACTACGGTCAATATCCGCCACTGTGCGTACGTAACAAATATTTCTCAAAGGGATTATTTGCGGTTCCATAGCATTTGAGAAGATCCAGTTTTATACCGTTACCAACGCACCAGTTATAGTTAGATCCGTATACATTGGAATTAGGGACAGGCGGGGAGAGTGAAAGAGCCTGGTACTTCAACCCCCATGTTTTACTTATGTCTTGTAGTTCTTGCGTTAAAATACCAGGACAGTAGCGTGATTTTTTTTTAACTCTGTAGTTTCAAGGTCGTCGAACGTATCGGCAATAATCTATAGTTATTTAAACTAACTGGAAGAATACACACCAGTAATCATTACTGTTACTAGCATTAATTTTTGCATTAAATTTTCATAATCTTTTCTCGATTCTCCAGTATTTCCTCTTGATTTTTGTCAATTATTGAGCCTTCGTCTCTTCTCGAATACACGGAATGTATAACAGCATTTAATACCAAATTCCTCTTTCTTGGATTCATCCATGAAAATTATGTTTCACGGTCTCGACACTGCGCGGCGCCACATGGTCTTAAATAATTAAACGCCCCATTTCATTTATTCCCGCCACTTAAAGGGCCCACTTCAAGATCACGAGCTTGGCTTTGATGATACAAGAATAGAGCTAATGGGAGGGTCATCGACATTTTCTCTCTCATTTCCCAGCCTTCTCCATAAAATATTTTTCATGTTGTATGTTCGTTTGCCTTTAGAGGAATACGTATTATTGCTTCTTAATTACCCGTAACCACTTTTCAACTCAGGATGTCTTCGCGCTATTTGATCGTATTGACCGGGCGCTCCATCATTTGCGTGATTAAATAATGGCTCTTTCTCACCATATGACTGAATAGTGTCGCGTGGATGCGGGTAGCACCACCCGCGGTTGCCAAGCCATGACGCGCCACATTCAAACTGACGACTCGGCATTATATGGATGAATAAGCCACCGCTCGTAGCGTTCGAGGCGGAGCGACAGATGCGTGCGTCCGTTCTTCCAATCCTCCGTGCTTAGCTTAAACCTCGCGGTCCTGAGTACGAACCCAGACTAGTACTTGGCTTATACCTAAACGTCCTGAGTACACTCCAACCCTTTGTACTTGGCTTAGACCTCACGGTCCCGAGAACAACCCATTCCGTCCAACTGAGACCTCGTATCTCAGCCTGAGTTCTACCCCCCGGTTAGTTCGGTCCCGACTAATTCTCTTCTCCACTGAACACCGACGCGCCCGTCTGTTGTCGCAGAATCCATGGTTGTGGATCGGTACTCCGTCAGGATGGAGGCCCGTTCCGAGACGCTAGCGCGAAGCGCAGTGCGAGCAGGAGCTTATGGGCGCCGCTCAGGAGAACCTGTGTAAGTTGTGTGAACGTTATAATAAAATACTGTGTCGCTACAGGACTATTTCTATTCAAATTACTCCCTCTCATCCTACCAAGCCAATCAAAATAGGGATCTGCTCCACGGACAAGGACCAACCCATCAACAAAGTCTGAGGAGGGTCAATTAGCAAGTGCACCAACCAATTGCCCCCCTTCCTCACGGCAATAGCAAAATTTTTCATAAAATTTGGAAAACAATATCTTTGCTACCAGTTTAATCTCAAAGTTGTAATTTTTACAGTAGTTTGCAATCATTGACCCATTAAAACCCGGTAAATATAAATTTTTTATGAGGTCCCCCAACAGTGGTATAACCTATCAAAAAATGGAAAAATTGAAAGAATTTGATTTTTGGAATACAATTACATGGAAAGAAGACAAGTCTCAAAGATAAAATTCAATGCACTTCACCTACGTACATGCGTGTGTATGCACCAAAAAATTTATGTTAGAGACTTAATCTCTTCGTTTAGTAAATTTCTTTTGAAAATACAAATTTATTCGTTTTCAAACGTCTAATTCAAAACGCGAAATCAATTAGATGCAAGTAACTATAAAAACTAAATATGTGTTTAATCAGTATCTTATAATGTGTTAAAAAGATTATCAGTTATTTTAAAGGCAAACCAATCTTGAAATATTTAAGTTTACGTTAACGCTTACAAAGGTCAAAAACAGTGCGCCCGGTAGAACAAAAATGTCCACCATTTTAAAACCAGACATGTTATATTTTTACTTTCTCATATACGTAGTATATAGAAAGTATTGTAATCGTGAAAAAGTTCGAAAACCAGATTTTTGCGGAAATATTCGTTTTGGAGACCCCTGATTCCGAAAAAGTTGTTTTTGGCATAACGTCCGTCCGTCCGTCTGTGCGCAGCGAGAGTAAATTGAGGAATCAGTTTAATTCATATTTCGTATTTACGATAGATTTTAATTGTTGTCGATGCACGTGCTCTGATTTTGTTTTTGCTTTAAACAAAGGGCACTTCACATGAATGTCAAAGTACATTTTTGAAAATTTTCAAAAACTGGTCCAACGATTTTGCTTAAATTTTCTGTACGTATTGTACAATTAGTATGCATTACATCCGCATTAACGGTATTTCTCTTGAAAGTTTAGTATAGACGCAGGAAAATAATTTAGGTCTGCTACACTTACACATTAGTTTACCGTTTCAAGACGCTTGAATGATATTTAGCCGTGTAAATGGACCAAGCTGAAATAGAATACACTTTTTGTAAACTGAAATAAAAGGTATGATAATGATAAAATACATAGGAGAACAGCACACTCTCTGCAGATATGAAAATACATCAATTTTGGTCTACAACGAAATTACATTTACATAACACTTTTACGATATTTATAAGACTGATATGTAACCATATGCTTTGAAATAATATTCTTAATATTTATTTTACTTTCAAATTAAGCTGATAAGAACAGATATTTTTTATTGATGTCACAGTAAATACATATCAAATAAATAATACTATGGATACACTGTTCTATGTCAATAAGCAACATTGTGCTTAGTCATCACCTAAAAAATACAATCTAATTAGATGTGCTCGTGTCACAGTTCAATCGTCTTTTTTAAGCACAAATCTAATGCGTCTTGCTATGGCGTTACGGTCTACCCCGGTATTAACCTTGAGAGAGTGAGGGAACCATAGAAAACCTCAGTCAGGGTACTTGACCCATCATTGTTGTGGCGACCCTGTTATATGCTCCACGTACATATCTCTACCAAATACCTAATCACGTCACTCACACACAGTCTTTTTAGAACTTTTAGGTATTTACGCGAGCACATTTTCTTGATCACCCGGTCGTTTGCAGGGTCCCATGATCCAACTGATCCCGCAACAACGGCGTCGACAGTCACTTTCGAGTATCTCTCCTCTCTCTCTCTTCAACACTTCACTCAGTTCTTGATACTTCTCCATCTTGTTTCTTCTGGCTTCTTCCATGGCTGGCTTCCGGTTTTCAAATGGGATCGTCACGTCGATAATGATTGCTTGGTTTTGACGGACGATCACCAAGTCGGGGCAGGTTCCCGGATACAGATTGATTTTCTGCCAGGATCTCATATTTGTGCTGCGTTGCTTTTTGACCCTCGCGACGATTGCATCGTGCCGACGGGTGATGACGTCGGCATGCCGCATGCAATTATTAAGCACATGCGGGAGGGTCTCATTGGGGTGGCCACATCGCCTGTAGGTCTTATCAGCAGCCTCGCTCTGTCGACGGCTTCCGTTCAGCGGTAACAAATCAAGCCGCGCCTTATGAACGAATCGCCAATCTCGTGTAGCATCCGTTCGAGATGAAATGGCTGCTGGCAGGATCGAGTGTGACACACTCCAAGGCTTTCCCCTGACTAGGCAGCGACAGCAGGTGATCGAGGTGCTGAGCACGGGTTTCTTTTTTTGAGTGTGCACAGGACCTTACACCTCTGACTCACCTTGAGGGTTACACCTCCCACCGTCAGAGTCGGTTTAAAGTTTAGAAAGGCCCAGCGGATGTTCTTTCTGGTGCTGACCTTCCTTGCCTCGGTCCAGGAATTTCTCATGCGGTTAGTGTTTTGACTGAACTCACCCTCATTCTCCCCGCTCAGGTATGCAGCGACATCACCATGATCTACGTGACGATTTATTCGTTCTTCGACAGTGCACTTGAGGTCTCCAAGGGCAAGATCTGCCAGTCGCATGTCCTTGGAGGACAGGAGCTTAAAGGCAATATCTACCTTATAATCGTCACTGTCGGACGCTGCTTGCGGCACACCTATGCACCCACCCTTGGGTGGTCCATAGATGTAATCGTTGGCCGCTTCCCGTGGGACACTCAGAACTTGTTTGAGTCTGGCCCGGATGGCATTGTCCAGCGTCATCCAATCTCCCTTGGAAAATTGGGCGGTCCGCATCAGGAACGAGAGTGAAGGAAAGAAGAAGCTCTTGAGAGCATCGAGGCGCTGCCATGGTGCAAGAGCGGACGTTAGAATGGATTCTGCCATCTTGCACAGGTCGGCAAGCTGTTGTCGATCAGAGGTGATGTTCAATCCAACAGTCTTGCTGAGGAACTTTCTTGTTTCGCCTTCTTCCATCGAATGAATAGTGTGTCCGTTAATAGTAAATACAGTCTTTCTCATGCCGACTGGTGTTCTGCCGGACACGTGCAGGGAAAAGCACTACTGCGGCTTAAGATGGAGATTTATCTTCGCAGACGCTTCCGACACATTTTCCAGGTTGTTCTGGAGGTCCTGCTGATCTTTTGAGAGAAGACATATATCATCAGCTTATGCCAGGATCTTTGCGTCGAGCTCCGTTCCCAGTATAAACCTCAGTACAGGGTCGATCGTAATGTTAAACAGGAGCCCGCTCAAGGGTCAGCCCTGCTTAATGCCGCACTCAAGCTCGATGCTGTCCGTCATCCCGCCATCGGTCAGTACCCGCGTGGTGTTATTGCGGTACATATCCCTTACTAGCGAGATGAAATTTCGTCCCGCACCTGCCTTCTCAAGGGCCCCAAAGATGGCATTATGGGGGACGGAGCCGAAGGCGTTTGAAATATCGAGCCAAGCCGCAATGAACTCACCCTTCTCTTTGCGAGCTCGCTCCAGACGACGCTGGAGTATATAATTATGCTCGATTGCTCCGTCGTGCGGAAGAAATCCCTTCTGGCAAGGCGAGACGACGTCTTGGTCGGTTATCCATTGGGTGACTCGCAGACTTAGCACTCCGGTAAATAATTTGTAAATGGTGCGCATAATTGAAATCGGCCTCCAGTTGCCGATTTCGTCGGGGTTCCCCCCTTTGTAATTAAGGACGGTGCTGGAAGGTCGCCACTCATCGGGGATCCTGTTGTACTTGAGGCAGCAATTGTAGAATGTGGCAAGTACAGAGCAGGCTGGGTCGACATTTTTCCAGTGGTTGTAGGTGATTCTGTCTTCCCCAGGTGAGGAGTTCTCACATCTCCCTAGGCGAGCCTGGACCTCCTCGGGTGTAAAGCGGTTGGTCCTGATGGGCGGTCGATCTTCCGGCATATGACACTCGTCATAGAGGCTTACGTCGGATCTAGGTCTGCGTCCGATCTTCGCAAAGAGCTGGAACACGTCGTCCTTATTTATTCAAATACTACACTTCGATCTTAGCCAAAAGGCCGAAAAAGTAATATATTTGACAATAAATTTATTACGTTCAAATTACTGTCAAAAGAAACTCATACGTTCATCTAGCGACTTCGATCATGAATAGAGCAGAAGAAGACGACCAAAATGTAGTGAACCACGTCAGAAATGACCCTTTAACAATAGATTTTTTTCTCATTCTACGCTGCAGACTGAGAAACAATATGAGAAAGTATGTGCAATCGTTTTGCACCACTAGTTTCCTTCCAAGTGGAAGACAGCGGTACTGGGATACCGTTAAAGAACTGTCGCCAATTCCAAATCAATTAGTATTTTAAAGTAAAATGTAAAAGAAATAGTTCATTGTTAAGAAGTAAAACACGCTGATTCCAAATTCCAGAAAATTACCTTTGTAGTTTTTAGCAATTGGTGAGGGATGGCGAAAGAAAAATGGGATGTTGACAAAAATATAAATATAATATATAGCGATTTCCAGTTTCCTCAATGAATTTCTTAGTGTTGCAAAGCATTTTGCAATTTGAGTATTTGTGGTTTTGATGCATTTCGGTATTACGACTAGACTTCATAGGCCTGTGGATTATTAATTTCCTCGTGTTCAATTGCTCGGAATTTGAAGATAACTGGACATTCAAAATTTTGAAACAATTCACAAATAAAGCAGAAAAATAAAAATTGATATTTTCTTTCATTTCTAAACTTACATAAATTCATCAACATTCAAGGAAAACACGGACTGTGAATTGACATAGTTTACCCTCCACAGGGTAGTAAAACACTCGGTAACCGAACTGGTTTTCTTTTAGCTTCTATTGCCAGGGGTTCGTATGTAACATTATAAACTGATATATTAGTTTCCATATTTCCCTACTTACGTGGTATTACATTTTACATGTGTTTATTTCAAAAATTAAATAACACTGAGAAAACATACAAAAATTCACACAATTTTCAGTATTGTACGCTAATATGTAATTACGAATTATTTCAAAATCCCAGCAGGAGAAAAGTGCATTTTACACAGAAAAGTTAATAAACAAAGAGCACAGTTTAGGCCTCTGAATCCTTTGGTTTTTGTTTCATATTTAGGTTATGGAGTTGAAAACTATGTTCTTCACAACCTTTGTATAATTTTGCTGCTCGATTCGGTGGCGTAGATTAAACGTTTAGTGGATTATGCGCTAAACGCAATGTCAGCTTCATAGTCGACAGTTATGGGAGTTAAGATGTGTATCTAGTGATTAGAAGCCAATTTTAATTGTTTTGTCTACTCTTGTAATTCATCAATATTAACTATACTTTGCAGTTTGATTGTAGTAAACCTTTGAAATATCAATAAATTTCATCGATAACTTATTTTGATTCCCTTGCCACAGACATTCCCAACAATTTACTTTTATGAGATATCGTAAGACATGGAAGACATGGAGAGGAGCGGGTATATTTAGCACGAATAGTAAGAGTTGAAGATAATGTTGAAGAGAGAGTGAGTTCCATTCTAAGTCACGAGGAGGAGTCGCAATACACGCATCCAATTAGCATACGTGTCCCCGAGTGCCTGGTGGTGCTTACGCCGTCTACTACAACAGCGCCGGGGCGACCACACAGCATGATGTCGCTCTTCAGGCCGCAGTGCTCCACATTTCCTCGGCTGCCGCTGTTGTTACTGTTGCTCTAGTTCCAACTCCTCCGTCGTCACCGCTATTCTGCTATCCTTGCCCCGTGTCCTTGTGTCTGTCCCTCGTTCACTTTTGCTCGGAACAATGGACTAATAATGCACGACGGTTGGCATGGCTCGTTTCTCACGTATCTACTAGCACATTGAGATCCATGGGTCCAAATACACAATTTGTGGATGATTATTTACTTTCTCACATACGTAGGACATAGAAAGTATTATAATCGTGAAAAAATTCGAAAGCGAGATTTCGTCGGAAATATCCGTCTTGATTATCCCTGATTCAGAAAAAGTTGTTTTTGGCATTCCGTCCGTCTGTCTGTCTGTCCGNCATATTTCGTATTTACGATAGAATTTACTTGCTGTCGATGCACGTGCTCTTTTTTTTTTTTTTCAGGGCAAAGGATACTTTACATGAAGGTCAAAGTACTCTTTTAAATGTTTCGCAAAAACGGCTACAACGATTTTGCATAACTTTTCTGAACGTAAAATACAATTAGTATGCATTACATTCGCATTAGCGGTATTTCGCTTGAAAGTTTAGTATAGACGCAGCAAAGTAATTTATGTCTGCTACACTTACATATTAGTTTACCGTTTCAAGACGCTTGAATAATATTTAGCCGTGTAAAGGGACCAAGCAGACGTAGAATACACGTAAACTGAATTGAAAGATTTGATAATGATAAAAAAACATAAGAGGACATCAAATGCACTGCAGATATGACAATACATCAATTTCTGTCTACAACGAAATTACATTTACATAACACTTTTACGATATTTATGAGACTGATATGTAGCCATATGCTTTGAAATAATATTCTGAATAATTATTTTAATTCAAATTATTGTCAAAAGACACTAATAAGTTCATCTAGCGACTTTAAGCATGAATAAAGCACTGGAAGACGACCAAAATGTAGAGCACCACGCCAGAAATGACCCTTTCAAAATATATTTTTTTCTCATTCTACGAATATGAGATAGTATGTGCAATGGTTTTGCACCACTAGTTTGAGTGCGTATTAACCTTTTTTTCATAATATAATTTTTTAAATATTATTTTCATTTGTCAAATGTACTTCGTAATACCTCTGAAAAAACCTTAGGGCCGTTTTGCTATGTAACCCATTGAAAGGAAAAAAAGTGCTGGAGCGCCGCCTTTCTGAGGAAGTTTTTCTCTTGTTGTCGTAGTGTAGGTAGTTCGCTTGGATGTTGGCGTTGGAGATGGTTGGACGTGATGGGATGGACCAGGTCCAGGGTGAGTGCAGGATGAGCAGGGATTGAGATGCTGACTGGGTGAATGGGAACTGGAGGTGTTGGCAGGATGGGCAGGAGATGCTGGGCTGGACCAGGATAGGAGATGGTGGCTCCTTGCAGGGAGTGCGGAAGAACCGGGTCCAGTTGCAGGATCGGGAGATGGCGGTGTTTTGTAAGCGTGGAAGATTTTTTTATTGCATTCACAATAAATTCTCTTCCACTTACAAAATAAAATAATTTCATGAAGGTTCAATTAGAACAAGGTTTATTTTTTCTCTACCGTCGTAGTATGAAGAAACAGAGAA
This sequence comes from Laupala kohalensis, assembly GCA_002313205.1. NCBI lineage: Eukaryota > Metazoa > Arthropoda > Insecta > Orthoptera > Trigonidiidae > Laupala > Laupala kohalensis. Next base: position 23,493 of record NNCF01126768.1, read on the forward strand.
TGTCACCAAACGACGAAACCAAGCGCAGAAAGTTACGTGCGTCTAACTCACAAAATGGTTTCTGGCGAGTCGGTGGTCGGAGATGCCGTGCTTGGTGTTGAGATATCTCGTGGTTCTTACTTGAAGTGACCGGGCGGTGATGTGAAGAGAAGTCTGTTCACTGCCGGTTCGCTGGTAGAGGTATGCAGTTGTAATCCGCTAGTTGAATTCTGGTTCGCATAGTCAGGCGTATGCGTGCGGGCGTTGCGTTGACCAGAATGATGAGTAGGCTTGCGATTTGACGAGTCGTCTGTTCGCTGCTAGTTCATAGATCGGAATGATGAGTAATGTTTGAGGAGATCGTGCAGTGAGCGACCTGTTCTCAGCCAGTTCGACGAAAGTGATGAGTAATTAATATGTTGGTTGCTTCGTGTGGGGGCATAACAGTACGTTGAGTTTCTTTTATCTATAAATAGGCGAAGGTTTGTTTATAGATAAACGGCACGCGTGGTTCAAGGAGTTTCTCGTAATTCATAACGTTGACGTTGTACTGTTAGAGTTCCTTGACTCTCTTGTATAAGGAATGATCTCATAGGCGTCGGCTCATGGGGGAGATTCTGTAATATGTAGGGATTGTGTCCCTACATCTCTCTATTGCTAGTATACAACCTCCTAAAACAATCTCAGTTTTTAACTTCGTTCTTGAAAAAAATTATTTATTTGTTTGCCATGATAGATACAATGCTCTGTATGTATTAAAGAATGTTTACAAATATTTCCGATTTTTTCAAGAGAAAGTTTTTGGAACGCATTAATAATTTTTATTATAACATATGAATAGTATAATATTTTTGTATAATATATTTACTTATTGGCTCGAAAGGAGACATTTTTACACGCAAGAAATTTCCTGTCTTGTTTCAATACTTTCTTTCTATCGTTCGTCTTAAAATGATTTTTTTTAATATAAGTAAAAAGTAAGGGATGTTTAACACGCCGTGAAACCATACGACATGGTGTGAGGGGTTTTTAGCACCCGACATCTCCACCGATTGATTTTGAAGTCACTGTGCAAAGCGCTCAGCCATCGGTGCTGGTTTCCTACCCCTCACAAGACTGATCCTATGGCTGATCGTTTTCCACAGATGCGGCTCTACCATCTTGTTTAACTGTCCTTTCTCTTTTCTGTGCACATGACGTCGACTGCTGGCATTGGTTAACTTCTTAAGGTGGGACCAGCACCCCGAGTTAGTCAAATCACTGAGACATATAATTGTTTCCTTTATACTTAGTGCAATTGTTTTATAAGACAACAGTATGAATAATAATTATGAGAAAACATGATTTAATTTGTAGCTGTTGGTTAATAAAATAGTACAAACAATATTTAGGAGCTCTCTTCACTCCTTTGAAATGCATAAGAGCACGTACAAACATGGCGATCGAGCACAACGGATTCCTGATTTATGCTTCTCACCTCCGAAAAAGTTAAATAGCTTTCTCAAATGTCCGGAGACATATAGATAAAACTTATGCAAAAATACTATGGAAAATTTACTACAAATCAAAGTAATTTTCCATCATTTTCGTGAGTTAAAAGTTGGCCTTTTTTTGAAAATAATTGTTTTCTTCGTGAGCCGTAATGTATTACCATCCATTATAATAATTGCAATTCTCTAATTTAAAGGGCCGGTGAGGTACGCAATAAGTACATGTTACTCTGTTCATTTATGCCGATTTCAGGTATTTTAGTGATTTAATTATACCTACGCTAGTACTACCTTGAAGCATGTATCTTTCCTTTGCGAGAGTTTGAAATGCCTGGAGGGTAGAATTGGAAGTGCGCTTTTACGAATTGGAACACGTACTAGAATTTTAGTAATGGTCTTATAATCGTGTAACCAGGTATTTTATCATTATTGCAACGGGGTGATAGTGAATTAAATGTGTTGTATAATACATATGAAAGAAGTTACAAAATACTTTCATGCTTCGCCAATTATCTGGAAATATCATATTAAAATTTCGGGGTAAGATCTAATCCAGATTCTCTATCTGTTGTTTTTAATATCACAACGTTCCCAATATGGGTCCCTTCAAGGGTAGCAGAGCTCCGCAATTTCTTTTCTTGTGCCGGCACTTCACTTGATTTAATTTGTATGAGAAAACATGATTTATTTTGTATTTGTGTATTTGCCAACGCGGCCAAGTGTAGACGATCTATTTGTCTGTATTCGATGTATTTGCTCTATTGTGGCAAATACGCAGATACGCCAACACACGTATCCGTCCTATAGTCGGTTTTAAGTCGCACATCAAAAGACTCAAATAAGGCAAATATTTGCGTGAACCCTCCACACTCGGTTTGCCGTGTTTTACATAGTAGAGCGCGCGTGATCAAGATTTGTGGATATTATGGTTCTTTAACCTATATTTATACTTTTCTTTCTCTACGATATCTTTAATATGGTCTGGAACATTTGCATGTGTTGTGAAAAGGAAACAGTATAAGTATTTCTTGAATTATATCAAATACACCCAGTCCATCATCGGTAAATGCAAACATATTTGGCATTATTGAGTTATTTGCGTGTTCGGACCATGTGAGGAAGGCATGTTTGTGAGTACGTCAAATATTTGGCAAATACCGCAACGCCAAGTGAATTAGACACAAGAAAATGAGTGTCCAGCATCATGTTCCTGTCATTTTGACACCGTGATAAACCACCTACTCATTTTACAGCAGACTGAGTAGGTTTGGAAGACAGATTGGATGTGACACATGTCGATGACCTCATCGAGATTTGAACTTCGGACGTCTTGTCAGCAACCCATTGTTTTATCTGTTATTTCTGTTATTTACATTTTCTGTTCTTTATCATGAACCAAATAACAGTGTCATGATCGAGCCTTCGTGCAGACCCATCCGCTGGATTTTCCATCGGGAATTACATCATTTCAACACTTCTTTTATCAATGACCATATTTTATCTATTGGCAACAACAACTGTTTCATAAGGATCTCCTACTCAAAAGGAAGAGATTAGAAAAAACTTTAAGAGCACGTAATGATAGTATGGCACGGAGAGCGAAAAGAAGACACGACTCGACGCCGTGTCTTGCAAAGTGCACGCGTGCCACTGTCGGCAGTTTCCTTGCTACCGCGTGATACCAAGAAACTTTCCAGTCATCTGGAATCGGCGTGAAACCATTGATCTCCCGTGTGTAACATGCAGTGTTCAATTCGTGAGTACATCATTGACGAAAACACTGAAGGGCGACTTGCGCAATTTCAAATCTCGAGACGAAGAATCTAAGCGTAAAACCCGGTCAACATCAGAAGCTTATTTTGTTTCTTTGAAATGTTCGTATCCAAATTTTTAGCTCTCCAAAACGCAGAATATTTGGGGAAAAAAAGAGATCGAAAAACAGTTCCCAATTTGTTGTATGTTTCTTTTTCTTTTTTCTTTCAATGTTTTGAAGAGATGTTTGTGATTAGTGTGATTTTGTTTGTGACAAACAAACAGCGGAAGTGAGTCACAGAATTGGCTCACCAATAATATAATAATAAAATTATTAGCCTGCTAGTGAGCAATGTTCGGTGGCAGATAGAAAAGAATACATACATAATAAAATAATACGAAGTTAAAAAACAAATCATCAATATCTAAAAATATCTGTAAAATACACACGCAAACGGAATAAAATGCTTAGAAAATTATTACACATTGTTACGACGAGAGAGAAATTAGATTTAAGAAATTAATTATCTACATGAGGCTCATATGTGCGTATATTCACATACATACACAAACACATTTTCGCTTACAAATAGATATGGCAATAAAAGAAAAATAAATGTCAAAATCTCGTGACATTAAACAGATAATGTTTATGACTTATGAGTTCGTAGTGAAAGCAGTATGGACAAGGTAGTGTATAACTTGAGAAAAATAATTAACGCTTTAAGATATTATCTAACGTGACCACGAGGTGAAGAATAATATCCAATAATTGAAATGATTCTTTGTTTATGTTAATGAATTAATGACAACATTTTAAACAAAGACGATCAAACTTGGCGAAAACAACCCACTACTTTGGAGATCAAACTAATGAATGGTTTTCGACGGGATATGTGTCATTTTGTTGTGAATGAGAATGTCTGTTATTATATACAGGAAAACCTTTCATGAGAGTGGTTTGAGACAAGTAAAGTAAAGGTTTTGCTAGACCCACTCGCGCAAAGATCTGAAGAAGTCTCAAAACATTTTTCTCTGACAATCAATTAATTTTTATTTTCTTTATGTGTTCCAACCTTTTCGATACCTTTTTCCTCATACTTTAACTCTTTGCGATTTTCTTATTTCGCGTTCTTAATTATTGTAAATTTCAAATTGTAAAATAACGATGTTTTATAAACATTAGACGTGCAAAATACAAAATAAAATCGGAAATTTCATGAAGGGGGGGGGGTGGAGTTTAGTTTCGACTACGTGTCTGCGTAATACACACTTTACATATTTTCCCTAACAAATGAAATCTTTAGCTTGAATTCTGTTCCTCAGAATTTGTCTGATTTCTGGGTATACTTAGAAACCTATTATAAATACTTGGAGTACATTTAATTAGGTCAAACCTGTTAATATCGAGTGCAATAGGATAAACTAGATTATCCTAGCTCATTTAAAGTAAATACCACAATCTTGTTTATGTTCAGGATAAACATAAATAAAACTATAACAGAAATATATAATAGTAAAAAGGAAATAAAATAAAACAGGCATAAAAAATTAATTTTCCCCCATTTTTAATTATTACATAATTTGGTTTTTACTATTAAAATTCACACTTTTTTAATAAGTCGTCATATTATGATAAACTGAATGTGTTTTTTTTATATTATTGCAAGACAATGGCATGAACTTAAAAAAGTGCAAGAAAAATACTCACGGAGACCTGAAACCAATGAAATTAACCTCCGATAAGTGACATCTGCTAGATCATATCGTTGACAACGTTCTCATACCTATTCCTGATGTGAGGATGAGTTTATTATACGCGCCGTTATTAATGCCTGTGCAGATGATTATAAAAATTGAAATAAAACACTGAATATTTCAAAAACTGTGATTAACGAGTGCTCTTTCATTCACCCGTCATTTGCCTTCACATGTAGCTTACTCACCATAGTATATCCTAAGAATCAGACAGAATATACTGGATTATTTTATTGCACTTGTGATAAACTAGATGAACCTGAGTAATTGTAACCCAAACCAGTTTGCCCTGCGACACAAGCTAGGTTGGTCAGGAGGAACTAGTTTTTACCGAAAGAACTAGTTTGTGTTTGGCTGATAAAATGTGAATGAAATTTGGGGTTATTATCCAACTCATATCGCAAACGATAAACCAATTTAACCACCAGAATGCGTCAGGTATTTCCTTTTATACTTTGTCATTTCAATCGTGCAAACTCATTCATACGATAAGATTTTTATGAAAAAGTTTTTGTTTTTTTTAGAAAGTTTCATCTGTGTTGGAAAGTGAGTTTTTTTCTTCTTCTACTCGTCGCATTTTCCGCATCTAATGTGATGGATTACAGTGAAACTTCTCTACAACGGACTTTTTCATAAAACCTTAAAATTTGTCCGCTGTTCGGAGGTGTCCGCTTTTGAAAGGTGAAGTCAACGTAGGGTGAAATGACGGGGAATGGAAAACCTTTCGCTATAGATAAGTGTCCATTATGGGGAGGTTTTACTATATTTAAAGGTAGAAATAATTCAGCAATTACATCTCCATGAGCAACTAAAGCAACTCACGACATGAGCACGACGAGTGTTAAAATGTGTTCATGATGGGTGTTAAAATGATGGATCATGTGTGTTCCTTTAATTGCTGATGAAGAAGCGCGATCACGGAACTGTATAGAGGAGTAACTAAGCCCTGATGAAGACAGCCCAGTCCATAAACGTCGGCCCAGTCAATAAACTCTGGGCCTAAACGCAAGAATTATTTCTACCTTTAAACATAATGGCAAAGAACATCCCGAATATTTTTCTATATTTGATAACTGTGACACTATCAGCCATTTTACGATATTTATTTATCTGAAATTCGGGTGAGAATGGGTCCTTTTGACAGAAATATAGAAATATGATTCGTAGAAATTCTAGAAACAATTTCATTGTTCTGTATGCAGAAGACTACTGCCATGTGGAAGCCTTGTGGCACTGAAGGGCGTGATGTAACCACGAAATCCATCAATGCCGTAGCGTCATATGTGATATGATGAGATTCATTGTCACGCTTCCACTGGAATTGTTTGCACCGGCCAATGTTTGTTTTATTGACGAATGCAATATTTTGCTTTGGAAACGTTTTGGAAGATAAAACACCCTTCGTAATTTCAGTGTTTTGTTTTAAGTAATTGCTTTACAGAGACTAATTAAAGGGCGAAAATAAATTGGAACCAAAAAAATATGTTTGCTTCGAAGGGATGGAAAGATGTACTCTTAATGGCTAGATATCATATTCTGAATTGATTTGTATTTGCGCACCCTTCTTGTAGATGACTGAAAAAAAGTGTTACATCTCAAATTACGTCCTCACACCAAATAATTATATTCTTGAAAAAAAATACTTACGTATTCATAAAAATAATTGCCAAAAAGATATGAAAACTACGTACGATCATGTTGTGTACAATGACCTCATTTACTCTCCCCAATCTTGTAAGGTTTAGATCGGTTATATCAAAATATTGTTAAAGTATGCGAGTTATTATTAGAACTTTATATTAGGGTCATTCCATATATAATGGGAAAGAATTGGCCCGACCATCTCACAGTCGATATATGTAGATTATCAACCACTCGTACAGTTTTCCATAGATTCATGAATTCGATGTTCTGGACTTTGATCAGACAACAAAAGACTACTTATTTATTTGGACGACATTATCCCAGAATGGAGATACACTGCAGTGTATTAGATACTGGAAAGGATTTTAGGTTATAAATTAACTTCCAAAAGTGTAATTTTTAGAAGATGATTTACCACGGAAAAATTCGGATATCGGCTGAGAAAACGTTGGCTCCACTAGATATTTTTAAACCTGAGACGGCAACGACGGCATAGCTTAGTATCTTATAGCGTTTCCCATTTACTCGGCTGGGTGCACACTTTTATTTGTGCGGTGTCATGTGTGTACTAGGTTATTTCTTTTAAAAATATTTATTGAGACATTCGAACAGAAAAATTAAAAATTAATTTTGAAATTCAACTCAAGTAATCACTGATAGAAGAACGTCGTTTACCCCTCAAGAAGTTTGAAAGTTTGAGATTTTTTTGTAAAATTCAAGGAATTAAACTTTTTCTTATGACGAATGGGTCACCAAGATGTAATGGTCAGGTTGAGAGGATGAATGCTACAGTCACTCCAATTTCCAAGCCCTCCACTCAAGATCCCACCAAGTAGGTTTTGCCAACAATTCCAAGTGCCAGGAAGTCAACATTTATAGGACATCAGTTGAGCTCCTTATTCGAGTGATGCGCTACAATGAAGATTTACAAATTATACAGATAAACTATTGACTCCTCTGAAGGTAAGTCTTAAAAATCTGAGCTGATGTGAAGTCGTCAATTTTCATAAAATTTTATAAGTGCAGATCAAGACGAAAATTGAGAAAAGAAATACAATCGACGGCGCAAGAAAGCGAGCAAGTGCAAAAAAGGTAGATTCCATAACACGTAAAACCGTACAGAATAACTAAAATCAAAGATTGTTCTACAACGAGGTGGCGTCGATGGTCCCAAAATCTATAAGTGTGGGGAATATAAAGCGTTGGCAGATGATATCGTCTCGGACACATGGTGAAGATAAGGGATGACCGAATGTGGGGAGATAACAGGATACTCGAAAGGAATGGGTTGTTCAGAGGAGTGGTCTCCTTGAGATGGAACACCTTCTATTGTTTTCACCTGGTGGTTGATATGGAGAAAAATATTAAGATAACTGTTTTACTTATGATGAAGATGACGTTCGAGGTGAAGATTTAGCGAATTCCAATTTTGGGTGTTCTGTAATTCACCGATTATTAAATTTAATTATTTGATGATGAACAAGTGAACCGATAATATTATATCTTTATTCGCACAAATTTTAGAAGCTTGTCCGGGATACGCAAGGATTAGTGAGGGGTACACAACAAAGAGTTTGGAGACGAAATTAGCAATGGAGTCGCTATTTGAACAACACAAAGCACGACTCTGTTTTGATCACGTTCAACATTTTAAATTTGCAACGGATATTCAATATTGAAGGGAAATTGTAATAAGTGATGTTATTGAGGGCAAGAATGGCGACCGATTATTCCATTCCACAATATTTAATCAACAAGTTAATTAATTTTTGTGCATTGTATTCCCACAGTATTTCGTCATAGTAGCAACTACGAAGCCAAGGAACTCCGGGTCCACCCAAAATAGAAAAGTCAGAACTTCCTGTCGGAACCGGATCACAGGGCGTCAATCAAGCTTTCATCGCTTATATGATGACATTGTCACCAACCACATTCCAAAAAGAAACTCTGGTTGATAAAGAAATATACGAACTCCGGTCTCATGGTTGAACTGTTTACTGGTCCAATTAGTTGATGATTCCAAATAACAAGATCTTTTGCTGCCACAAATAATTTGTATTGGCACCATTCTCTCTACATAGACTTAATCCTTTGAAGGTTGTGTGTATTATTCCGTATATTTTTATTGTTAATTCTGAAACACGTTTATTTCGTACGCTGAAACTTTCTGTACCCTCCGAACAAATTATTACCAACTCATTGTGTCTTTCCTCAGTGTAATTTCTACGCGCTGATAAACCGCCATAGTTCTGCTCGGATTTCTTATTTCTGAAAAATGTATGTCAAGTTTAGAGGTGAATGTTAAAGATACAGAATAGTATTTTATTGACTTTTGGTATTCATATTTTTGACATGCAAAATAAATTTATAAAAAACGCACAAACAAGTAAATGAAATACAATTTGTGATTAATGCATTCTATTGTTAAAACCTCCGCGACGTAATGCCTCTTTACTACATCATTCAGGTTAGTACGCTCTGTTTTTAATAACTAAAATATTTAACAAAACACGGAGAGAAATGAAAAAGATATATATCCCAGATAAGAGTAATATCTAAATAGTTTTGATATCCAAGTTCCGCGAGAAAAGTTTTCTTTTAAGGTGAAGTAAGCGTTAATCTATAACACAAAAATAACAGTATTGCTGCATAAAACTTTTCCGACAAAGTCTCTTAACCATTTGTCGCTGTCAAGCAGTGAATAATAAACCTGTAGCAACAGTGGAAGTGTACATTCAAATTTGAATATATCTGAATGTGCCTTGTATTGATAGTCATTAAACGGATAAAAAACATTTGCTGAATCATACAGAATTCAATGAATACGAGATAAGGATATTAAATCTTTGATGCGATTCATCCTCATCTACTCAGTCGTTTTGATAATGCTGCGCAACATTTCCAAATACTACGCAACTCTCTTTTCTGTCAGCGAGTTCATTTCGCGTAACATCAATGACGAATCCAACGAATCTGGATCTCCCGGGTTCGAGTCCAGGAACGTCACCATTTTCATCCTTCTTCAATAATAAACGTGCAAAACGTAACTTCAGAGAAAAAAACTCGTCGAATTTTTTTATGTATTTCTACATAACGTTTTGGAATTAGGTGTGAAAGAGTATGTTTATGTGAAAAAGAGGAGGATAGTGTGAACCTAGTTATGGAATTGTAGTATTTATAGAGCAGAAAGAGCTAAATATTCGTGAGATGCGAACAACGGATGTAGTGGACCAAAGGAATTGGAATAAATTTATAGAAAGCAAAGAGAGACACATATTCTTCAATAATTACGTGAACAGATAATGAGACATAAAGGAAGGAATACTTGAAAACGTTAATAGAATATTTTGATGTACGAAGAGAATATATAAAGCGGACGTCACTGGTAAATAACAGAAAACATACAACTTTAAATAGGGTCATGGAAAATCGCATGATCAGACACGAGAAAATAATTCATGTAATTGTAGTGCTACAATTAAAGTCAATATATGTTCTAATTGAAAAAACAATGAAAGGTAATATGTTATTATTTGATCAACTGACAACGACTTACAATCGACTGAGTTCTTACCACAAAATATATATTATTTGTGTTCTCTCGAGATTCTTTCTGTGTCTATGGCATCTACATCTATGAGTAAATCAATCAACAGTTTTGCTATGAAGGCTCACATATGCTCACATATGCTATGATTACAACGTTAGTGTCAAAAATATTTCTATAATTACATCCCTCAGAAGTGTGAAGGACTAAAATTTGGTATTATTATGATTTTTTCAAATGTTTCTGTGCGGGTTATATTCTCTAGTTCTAAAGTCATATTTTTGGCGAAATTTTAAGGTGAAGGTAGTCCAGTCATTTTTTCTGAAAGTCAAAAGTATACTACACGAGATTCTTATCATTAAAACATACAACTGTGAAACGTATGAAGAACACTTTATTGCAAATACTTTAATTTCATTTTTCTTTGCGACTATGATGAACGTAGACGAAGTGTAAGAATTACGATAGAATGCTTACTTCTGGAACCAGCCATATTATGAATAATTTGTCTCCTTTAAAAATATTCGAGAAAATACTTTAAAAAATATTTTACGCAATAAAATATACTTTTTCTTAGAATATCAAGTTTAGGTTACTCCATTAGAAATAAATTTATTTATAGAATAGATTTTATTGTCACTTTTTCACAAGATGAGTTTGTAGTAGATAATACTTGTTCTGTATCGGTTTCTCTGATTTGATATGGAAAAATAAATAAAATAAATGGAAATAAAATAACCATCTTCAATGACTCCTGATTTTTCTAACTTCTAGCACTCTCCGATACGTTTCACGTTTTCCGTTAAAGCAATGCGGTGTGTCAATGTTAGTAAACCGTGTGTAAATGTATCTACTTACTAATCTAATTTACAATGTTCGATGTGATCAATAGCTTCTTCTTGTATTTTTTGAAAATTTCATTGGATTTGCAATTTAATTTCGGTAGCTAGGAATTTTTTTTTTTTAGTTTTTCTAGTTATTTTCGAATAGAGTATGAACTCGAGAACACTTTTCCTCCAAGATTAAAATAAATTTAAAAGACAATTTTCACCTGGCTGTTGACGTTGCATATTTGAAGAGATTTCGCGATATTATTTTCTCACAACACGCCATTTCTGTCCTAAAATTTACTTTTATTTTGAAGGTAAAATGTTCTATCTACTACATAAATATATCAATAATTTAGATTAAAACATTTTAGGCATCTTTTTTGAGATATGTAAAATACAAAGCGGTAAAATCCATTTAATATCGTTCATAATTTTTTTTAACTATTTGAATGTAACGTAAAGTATTATCTGGTTATGTCGAAATTTACAAAATTTCTATATAAAGAAACCTTTTTTCGAGAGCTTATTAAGCACAACCATTATCACTTACTTATACTAGTAGTCATTTCTCAATTTAATTAACACAAGAAAAACATGTTATTAGCTTCTTGTAGGTTACTTTCGACCACGGAAAAAGCATTTTATGGAGAAATTGAACGTAAAGTATTTTACGAGCCCTTATAAACTATAGTCATGTTCTGGAGCTCACTAGAAACTTTTACTGTATACTAACAGCAGTTGATGAATATTAGAAAGTGTAGTCTTAAAAAAAAAACCTTAACTGATTTATGAATAAAATATTTTATTTAATTATTTCAAACAAGTTAAAAGAAGTATAAAGTCATTATAAACAATGTATTCTGCAGAGGTGAACATATAGCACCTGTACGCAGCCTCACTGTCTTGAAACTAACTTAAAACCAACCATGACTCAACCATACCCACTACAAACCCATCTGATCTACAACATACCAAAACATATCTCACAACATACATCAAACGAAGGGGGGCCCTACAATGAGGAGGGCACATAACATGAGGGGGGACAAAGACTAAGGGGGAACAAAAAATGAGGGGTAGGACAAAAAATGAGAAGAATGAGGAAAATGATANTGAATAAAATATTTTATTTAATTATTTCAAACAAGTTAAAAGAAGTATAAAGTCATTATTAACAATGTATTCTGCAGAGGTGAACATATAGCACCTGTACGCAGCCTCACTGTCTTGAAACTTACTTAAAACCAACCATGACTCAACAATACCCACTAAAATCCCATCTGATCTACAACATACCAAAACATATCTCACAACATACATCAAACGAAGGGGGGCCCTACAATGAGGAGGGCACATAACATGAGGGGGGACAAAGACTAAGGGGGAACAAAAAATGAGGGGTAGGACAAAAAATGAGAAGAATGAGGAAAATGATAGATACCGTAGCCTTAATAGCGTCGGGATCGTAAAGAACAAGAGGTGACCAAGGGAGGTCAGGAAAGAGAAAGGAAGGAGCATGGCACAAGTAAGTGGAAGTAATGCCAGACTCAGCTCGGGGCCCCGTGTTCGCCAAACACGTACTTACTAGAAGATGTCCCCTGGCGGGTTGTAGCTAACACATGCTCATACTTTCAAATATTGAAATTGTTTTCATCCAAATCAATTCATCATTAAAATCAAATTTAAAGTAATAATACAGTATATGCCTCTGCTAATCATTTATACTTATTTTTATTAAAAGTATCAGAGTAGTGTAAAATGCTTAAAAATTTGTGCTTAAAAATTAATTCACAAATTTTAATAATCTAATTTGTTTGATAAAAAGTGTTTAAATATTCTTAAGAATTTCAATTAAGTTCCCAAAATTTCAATTAATTTATTATAGTTTCTTTAAATCATATTAAAGACAACTAAAATCAAACACTGTAAATTTTATAGTTGCCCTAAACATTGAATCCTTGGTGTAATAGAAACTT
>NNCF01126768.1:47148-61225 GCA_002313205.1 Laupala kohalensis
TTTTGTATTTTCATTAACTTAAAAACTAGTTAATTTAAATGAATTAACGAACATTAAATAATCTTCTTTGTTTTTTAACTAGCCGTGAGTGCATTTAACCAACTTCAATTGTTGGTAGTGTATTCTAGAACTGATTGCACTCCATCGAATATGCTGAAACAATTGTGTTTTACTTTTCCTTTATTTATGAGTGAACCACAATTCGAAACATTTTCTCGACTTTTTCTTTTCAATTAAGTTATTTCTCATCAAATTACTATTATCTACATGTAATATTGAGCATTGTAACAGTTTTTCAAATATTGTATCAACTCTCCACGCACTTTCCAATCGAATACATCCGCGCTCTTGTCGCGTATAAAGGCGTATTTGGCAGGTAGTTGGTAAATGAGAAAAAATATTTGATTGAGAATCACACTTCTCACTAATCCAATTGACGAAACTACCATACTCCTATAATAAAAACTTGAAAAACAATGAGAAATGTAAATGATTATTCTAGTTCAATGGACAACCCCCGTAAGGACACCGCCTTAACGTGGCACTGTCCATGCGGGCGGAGAGGGTTTGTGCATACCGAAGAAGCCAGGGGCTACGCCGGCGGTAGCATAGCCTGGTAGGACCTCCCTAGTCGGACAGACCCTGGCGGAGGTACTAGACGAAGTGTGTCCTACAACGGCCTGTGTTGACCCTACACCCATCCTGTTTCCCACCACCTGCTGCCTTGTAGAAGGAGGAGGAATCCCCAAAGGCTAAGGGAAGGAATACCCCGACAGAAAACCAAACCTAGGTCCTCCAAGGCTAGCGGGGATTTGTTCTAGGCCAGCTCCCTATTACTTTAAAAAATACTCTGCTAAAAAGACTCAATGATTAAGGAATTCCGGACCAAATGTACGACGACCTAGGCACGAAAAGATATCCTATGTGAACATGGAATATATTGACAATGTTACAATTTTGTCAAATGCAAACAGTAGCTGAAGAACTTGACAAAACCAAGATACTGAATACTGCGCTCCAAGAAATCCGTTGGAAAGGATGCGGGAAAATCAAGACACAGAAATATTCAATCTATTATAGTTGTAATGCGGAACACGGACTATATGAATTGGATTCCAAGTGACTAAAGACTCAGATAAATCAATTTTGGGCTTAGAACCGTATAATGATATACTATGTAAAATAAGGATTAAATTCCAAAATATTAGCGCCATCTGTTTACACGCACCAACCAAAGTACGTGAAGGTGATAGAATGAGGGAAGTGTTCTATGAAGACCTCTAAAAAGCAGTTGAGATCGTTCCAATACACGATTTACTTATAATCCTAGGCGATATCAATGCTCTACTCGGCACAGAAAATTGCTTTGTTGAAGTGATTGCATCGCACTACTTTTCCCAGTCGAGACCTGTTAGTGTAACTACAATTGGCTTGCCCAAACGTCTTGCTTTCTTGCACAGCACGGTCTGAGTAAGAGCAAATCCAGTTTTGATAGAGTAGGACCTCACCGGTTCACGTACAACGATTAGAAATCGGATCGTGTGTAATCCCCAATATCGAGTCCGATAAATCGTGCCTGTAAGGCCCTTGAAAATCCTTGAAACCCTCTAACTGTATCGGGACAATAAAAGTCATACAGAATGGTATAGGTGTCGTCGTGATGCGGCATGTTCAGTGTCAGAAAAAAAAAACAATATATAAAATTTCTTTGACCTAGTTACTAATTACATATGTGAATTCTCCTTCTAATTATTTCTATATGTGCGAAGGTTAATATTAAGTTTGTTTCTTGTAACAAAATATAATTTATATGTTCTAGCGTCGTAATAGAAAATACTCCTTCTTGAGAACTAATCAGGATATAAAATTTCATTTTATTGAGGTAAACCTTTTAGGACACTAATAAGGCCACGACAAAATTCTTCATTTCTGGATAGCCAAGACACAGTTGACTCCGGTCAGAAAACCTACTCTCTCAAATTGAGAGACAGTTGAAGTAACACCTTTTGTTGTAATACATCGATCTTGTAAGGAAGTTTATTTTCCATAATATAATACCATTTTACACTCGACGTTTTGTTTCGACTCAGTTTTGAGTCATGTCCACGTAAAGTTGAAGTACGCGAATTGTAAGAAATATTTTTTTTATATGTATATACTCGTAATATATTATATGTACATAATCTCGTTACAACTGTGCCTTCTTAAGGTTTGTAAAGCTGGTGTCCTCTGAGTTTTATATTTATATCATACTATTCGAGAACACTATGATTTGTATTACGTTCATGTCTTCATGAAAGTAAATGCAATATATCGCAATTCAACTATTTACAACCAAATTTTAGATGAGTTTTGACTTTCAGGAGTCCAATAAAGAAACTAAAAATAAAACTAATATTTACATTTAATTGATACATTATTTGTATCAATTAGTACTTCATGAATAAAAATGGAAAAAGAGGTTTATAAGAAATTTATTTCTTATTTATTGTATAATTGACAATAAATTAATTATTTTTATTGGTTAATTGCTGCGCATTCTCCACCTTACTCGCGTGAATTTGAAGATTTCTTTTATAACTATTCAAATTGAGAATGAGCGAAGTCTTTCGGTCGTTTTGATATAAAAACATTTAAAAAGCAAGCAAAATCATCGTATCAAATTTCGAGGCCCACACTGGAGAACACTCATGCTGCATTTCGATGCTCGATTTAATATATGAATAAATTTATTTATCGATTTTAAAAGAAAATCAAAAAGAAGAAAGAACCTCGTTTGACCTTTTTAAAACAGGAAATCAACATTTTATGATAGAAAGCGATTGAATCTGTGAGCAGTTGTCGTTGGTTCATGTGAATTTATCTTAAAATTCGTACACCCCACATGCAAATAAATACATATAAATTTATTGATAAGAAAGGAGTTCAAACTGTGTATAACCACGTGGAGGACAATATACTAATTTACTCTACAGAAGCAAGGAAGGGAAAATCCCATCAATTTTGATCAAGGGTCCTAAGGCAGAGGCGGATTCAAAAATTTAAGCAAACTCTTAGATATGATAAAAAGTTAGCTACGTGTTATAATATCAATAGAATATCAACAAATTTGTATTATTATTGCGTAAGTACGTATTATTATCGAACTATAGATTTGGAAAATTGTGTTTATAATTCGGAAGTATTAAAATAACACTAAATTCAATGTTTATCATTTCAATAGGCGCCGCCTCTAGAGTTACCGATTTGAAGTAAGATAGTCTGGAAGGTTCATTATAGTTGTGCGCCATTGACTATAAAAGAATGAACACAGAATATGGAAAAAGAATGTTCTAGCTACGAAATGTACTCGTAAAAGATCCTTACATTGGACTAGCTAACGTAAAAATAACTTGAATTATTGCGCTACATTGATCTTTTATGTTGGCCAGGACTATTGGGCCAGGATTTGTTGTTTAATAATAAATTTATTGTCAAAAACCATTCTGGTGGCGCCCGTCATTAAGCAAGGAGCCGTGTCTCGTGATGTATACCTTCCGAAAGGCAACTGGATTGATATAAACAACCTGAATGCTGCAAACATTGTGGGACCCAAATGGATCAGAGACTACCCTGCTCCTATTGATATTCTGCCTTACTTCAAGCGCGTTTGAACATAGGTTAAAATCAAATGTAAAATTGTGTCGAGATTTTAGAGATTATTTAAAATTTAACTGTTGATAAATAAATTATTTTCTTTCTTCATTTTAATTAGTTTTTAATCTCACTGTGTTCTAACCTTGTCTTATAATAATAATAAATTTAATAAATTTATTGTCAAAAAACAGTACAAACTGCGTATGACCACGTGTAGGACAATAAACTAATTTACTCTCCGGAAGCAAGCAAGGGACCATCCCATCAATTCCGATCTAGGGCCCTAAGGCAGAGGCGGATTCAAAAATTTCAGCACAAGTTCCTAGATAAGCTAAAAAGTTAGCTGCGAGTTATAATACATATATAATGTCAATATGTTTGTAATTTAACTCAAATATGTTTGTAAATTTACATGTACAAGTTATTATCGAACTATAGATTATTCTGAGTATAGTATTTAAAAATCATGCGTTGAAAAAACACTAAATTCACGATTTATAGTTACAATAAACACGCCCCTAGACAAAGCCTAGAGAACCTGTATAAGAAATCCGCCTCGACCTGAAGGAAAAACGGAGAAAAACCCGGGCCAGGATGGGAAAAATTGTAATATGTAATACGTCGTGATGTTGTAATATGTTGTTCGTCGTGAGGAAGAATTATCACGTGAAGATTTTCTAATGTGATTTGACTGGGAGATTGTAGTTATTATCTCGATGTCTCTCAAATGACTACTCTTTGGAACCACCTAGCACTAGCGCACCTACATCTAATGAGGCGCGGGCGGAAGAAGAAGAAGAGACCTCCATGTTCAAGTACAAATACTTGCGTTTGCTCGGCAACGAGAAGTGTATATCGATCACAGTGTGTTTTTAAAGAATTCAAATGGAAACAGCTTTATTTTATAATAAACTCAACTAATCCATATTTTACTGTTATAAAAAGTTTAAGAGTACATTTGTGTCCAAATTTACTTAATGTTATGATTTTCGTTGACCCATTCGGAGGCCTATCAGAGGAGGAAGCCCGGGGTGGATCCCCTCCGTCCGCCCCCGCATAGGTACGCACTACCGCCCAGGTAGCTCGTAAGGTTTTTGGAGTACCCCGGACACAAACAGTCGTGGTCCCCCGTGTACAACGGACAGTGTAATAGACTACATTGCAAATTTGAATATCCACTTGCGATGTCTCATACGATTTATTGCTGATTTTATTTTTACCAATTCGACGAGTAAATATAAATTAACACGTTATGCTGGTTCATGATGAAGCGCGAGGTCAATATAGTATAACACCTACAATAGACCGAATAGATAACAATATTTGTTTACTGTAATTGGGCAGATCTTACCCGGTAGCAGTATATAAGTAAATACAATACAAAAAATACACATCACAAAACACTAAATTTAAAAATCGTTAAATAAATCATTAAACTATACGATTCATCTAAGATTAGAGTATTAAATATAGAAACATTTTACCCTGAAACATCTAAATAATAGATAAAAAATATTCTTGCACATTTTATTGCGCTGATGATCCAAACACTCGATTTATCCCTTTCGTGTACTTCACTTCACATTTCCCTTCCCACCTTTTCTAAATCACTTATTTCCCTCGTATCACTTCACTTCACTACCCANATCCACTATCACTCCACTAGCTTCCCATCTACACTAACGTGCACCATTCTTTCCGAACTTGCCTAATCCTTTTAATTTGTCTGCTCTACTTTTCTTAGAGCGTTTTTGAATTTAAGAGAGGTTGCTGAGCCCGATAGCGCTCCCACGACATCCGCAGGCAAATTGTTCAAGTCCCTGATTGATTTATTGAGAAACAAGTATTTTCCTACGTCTGATTTTTGTTTCCTTTCACGAATTTTGAAACAACAAGAGGAAGCAGATTAACGAGAAGGGCTCGTGGATACTTCAAAGTTAATTCCCACTTTTTAGTATCGAATACGTCACGTGTGCGGAACACAGTTAATAATAGTAAAAATTAATTGCGTGGTCTCAGAGGTTGTGCTATAGTATTCTTCCAAATATCTTGAACAGCAACAGATGAATTTTTGCTTCCAGTTTCCTGGCGTGTACCTACTTTTCTACACACAATCATAATTTCATACAAAGGATATTAATTCCAACGGATGAACAAAGATAAAAACCCTGCTGAATTTGAGGGTTGTATGAACATCCATAGCCTTTTCAGACTTTTCGAACTACAGTTTACAATTGCGTTAGCGAGATCGGAAATTCGAGAGCGCAATAATTTCTGAAACGAATGTCTCTTGGTGCGTGTTTTAGAGATATTTCTATCTATCTATTTCATTTATTTCTATTTAATAGTAATTCATTTATTAAGGGTTTAATGTAGAGTATATGGGAAATTTCCAAATGTCCTACAGTTTCTGTAGGCTCCCTTATGACTTGGATTTTAGAATTTGGTCAATTCTTCTTGGTTTTTGACTCACAAGCAGAAAAACCTCTGCAGATTTTTCATTGCATTTTTCCTTTTCCTTCAGCCCAATCTTTACTTTTTCGTTTGTACTGTTCACTCCTGCTCCCGTCTTTTGGTTTTGTTCACTCCTCCTTCAGTATGAAATTCCACCACCCTCATTCTCGCCTTTGCCGTAGCTATCGCATTCCCTTGTCCTCTCTTCCACTATCACCATTCCCATGATCAACGTTGCAGTCTTCGCCACCGCGGCGCCACCGTCTGCTGGTGGAATGGCCTCCACATATCTACAGCGAAGCGATTAGCCTTAACAAGGCGACAGGAGTGTCCCGTTCTGACAATGAGCCAGCGGCGACACTCGCGCGCCTGAAATACCTCGTCGCCATGTTCCTATACCGGCCATCATGCTACGGACGTCAGCTGCTACAACCCTCCTCACTGCTGGCTGTTTCCATAGCAATATCTATCTCGAGATCATTGAGCGATATAAACATAAGTTCAAGGTGAAAAACGAGACGAAAATGCAAATTAAAAAGAGCTTTAAACTAATAATAATAAATTTAATAGCAAATATATTGTCAAAAATTGCAGTTACAAACAGCATATATGATCACGCGGAGGACAATAAACTAATTTACTCGGAAGCAAGTGACCCTCCCATGATTTCTGATGAAGGGTCCTAAGGCAGAAGTGGATTTAACATTTCAACACACTCCTAACAATTAAAAAAATTACTAACTTCAATTATTGCTCAGAAAATACAAATATTCCGTATGATTAAAATTTAAAATGCCTCTTGTTTCGTTAATTTCATAAAGACAGCTCTAACTTTGTGACTGACTGAGAGAAAACCAATTAAAAGTTCAGTATTTTCGAATCTTGTCATCAAAGAAGCAAAAGTTGCAGAAAAGAAAGGAATAGTCAACCGTTTGAATACAATTTGTAATTATTTTGATGAAACCAATAATAAACATCGTGATGGACTATCATTTTTTGTCAAGACGTCAACCTACATTTTTTGATAAAACTACTGAAGCATCTATTATCTCAAGTTCCATACTTCGCTTTGCTGAATTTAGTTTAATAGAGATACATTACATGTAGCCAGAGACGAAGACAGTGCAGCCAACTTTTACGATACATAATCCATTCCTCCGCTCTCGGTTATCGTGTCCAAGCTGCTCCAAGGGAGCGTCGCTCAGCCTCTGCCCCTGGGAGCCAATTAGAGCTGCCGGCGGCGACGGCGACGGCAGCTGGGCGGTGGGGGTGGCAACGGAGCCGTGAGCCGAATGTCCTCACCCTCATCGCCATCCTCACCAGGGCGTCGGCCACCATCAGCACAGTGATTGCCGGACACTGCCCCCTCCCTCTCTCCCTCACCATTCACTGGCGCCAATAGAATTCCTCGTTTGGTGCACAGGTTGTGGAAAGAGGAGGAACACAATGGTCACCACCAACTCTCAGCCTTCAAACAAAACAGTTTTAACATTTCTTTTCAAATTTCAATAAATAATTCAATAAAAAAACTCAAAAAATAATTTGTCAGATCCACCCAACTATCCTCCGACGGTAAGAGAACGTATGGATATCGAAAAAAACAACAACAACAACAAAAATGATAACCTAACCTTATTTCATCCGTAATTTCTAACGAATATGATTCGAGTATTTGTTAATATATTACCCTAAAATATTAAAATCAAATATACTCTAAATACCTATAGCGTCTCAAATACGCTAATCCCTTGCGGAATACGTATTTCTTCGACTAGTAGACGATTTTCCAAAAAAACAAACGTGATAGAAAACTTTAATTGTTTCAGCTTCAGGAGTACTTTGATGAGTTCGCATATCAATTTTTTTAAAAAAAGTTCCAATATTTTGATACAAATTTGTTAGGTTTGATTACGGTCAAACATTTTTTTAAAATTTTAATTTGTATTGCTACCAACTGTACAGTATTTTCAAGATACGAAGAACGTGTTAAATAAGTAAGGAACGTCATTTCATGTCATTTTAATATTAATAATATTATTCGGACTTTACGACTCCAACAACTAGGTCATTTTTGCATCACGTCTAAAAATAGTAACTTTAGGCATCTTCTCTAACCACATAATTCTTATTCTTGAAAAAAAAAATTGGGAATTTTTTTAAGAGTTTAAAGAGATTTTCGATCATATCAAATTTCGATAAATTGCTTTTGTTAAACTGATTACAACTTCCTTAATTCATTATCGTATTGAAATACGTATTCCTAATTCACAATCAGAAAATGCTGTTCAATATTTCATAATTGTAATATTTACGAACAGAAAAAAATGTTGGGTCATAGTTATCTTCTATTTTCCTCATATGAATTTTTGGTTGCTGATAGACATGAGTTTAGATTTGTGTAGCTTCTGGAACAGAGGACTGCTTGATATCTCATACTTCACAGAACACGAGTGCGATGAGACCACTGGGAAGCCCCGCGGGAAAATGGGCAACTCTTTTGTCACGTGACTAATGTCAGAGGAGCGGGGCGCGACCGGCTCGTGGAACAGCCCCTTGGGAATCAGGACAAACTCGCAACTTTCAGCTCTCTCTCTTTCTTTCGCGAATAAGAACTCTTCATCACGCCAACTACAAACGAAAGAAAGGGAGACCTGTGGTACTGTAGTTTACTGTCTCGCACGTGACCATTTGTAGTTTAAAACTGCTTTTTGACATTAATTTATTTGTTTATAAAACATTCACATCTCACGCAAAATAAAGACTTTTTTACTCTCACCAAATCCAATTATTATTTTACTTATACTATCTACTGAACAAATAACTTACATACAGTATCTCCGGGAAATATCATTTTGAGGTAATTAGTTCCAAAAAAATTCTATTCGATTTTGTTTCAAATACTTAGAGATAAGTACTCCTATAACATGCTTTTCGCAGTAGATAATTCTATGTAGTTTTAATATTTTTTAAATTGGGGCTCAAGGGCTCGCCGACATCTAGGTCACTACAGCCCTATAAATTTTAATAGTCGCTCAAATGAAGCAATTAGTAAAAAACATTTTCCTTGGAAAAATAAGAATTTTTTTATCAATCATCGTAATGTATACGGACATTTTAAAAATATTTTAAATTACTTCTCAAAATGTAGCTTATTTGTAGTAAATATATTTAAGATAGAAGCTTAATAGAATCATAACCGGTATTCAAATAAACCTAACACCGAGCGCGGTTCATGAACTTGCCCACTTCAAGACCACCAGTATTGACCGGAAAATACAACATCGTGAAAATACAACACGTGAACAACGCTCAAAACGTTTTGTCTAACCTTTCGACTTGGTTCCATGCAAATCGTCTCATTGTAAACCCTGACAACACAATGTCCATGTCATTTCTCAATAGTATCACAAAATCTTTACCCCAGGTATCTCTTTCTTTAAACGGAACACAATTAAAAACTGTTACGAATACAAAATTCTTAGGTCTCCATATTCAAGACAACATCAAATGGAATTGTCACGTTAACAAACTTAATTCCCAATTAAGCAAATTGTGTTACGCAATCCGAATCTTAGTTAACGCAGTTAGTCCACGTATTTCCCGTTGCGTATATTTTCCAAACATTTACTCCCATTTACATTACGACATTACCTTCTGGGGCAATTCCGGTCAGAGTATTCAAACTTTCAGAATTCAGAAGAGGATAGTTCGGATAATTTGCAAATCTCACCCCCGAAACTCTTGTCAATCTGTATTCAAGGAATTAAATATTTTAACACTTCCCTGCATTTATATTTATGACACTGTCGTGTTTGTTAAGACCGAATTACTAAAGTGCCACCCTTGCTTCGTATGAAACTGTCTCGTTCACTAACACAATACTCGCAATGGTAATAATATTCATTGCTCTAGAATGTCAACCACTCTTTGCCAAAAAGGACCATATCATTCGGGAATCGTTCTATATAATTCCCTGCCCAAGAATATAAAAGATATTATGAAATTGAATCTCTTCATATCCGCGGTTAGAAACTACCTCATGCACCAGTGCTCCTACACTGTAAAGGAATTTATTGATTTTAATAAAAGTTAAATCCGTCTTGTACTTTATCACGCCATTGTTGTAGTACTTTTGAAATAACATATAACAATTAAAAAAACTATTTTCTTGCATGATTGTGTTGCCGTATGGCTCATATTAATTTAGTTTAATGTGTACTCAACTTTGGCACGGTTGCGTATATTAATTCTGTAGCTCCATTCTGGCCCGGGTTTTTCTCCGGTTTTCCTTCGGGTAGAGGCGGATTTCTTTTACAGGTTCTCTAGGATTTGTCTAGCCGGTTAGCTGGGTTCACCAACAACTTGGCCCACGTGGTGTTAATAGGATGTTAGTAAATAACTTTTATTAACTAGAGTTAATGATGCTAGTAGTAGTATGTGGTGGATAGAAGAAGGAGGGTTGGTTTTTCAGTAATCACAGCTTTATGAACTGGGACATAGAAGTGAACAGCTACAAAAAATTGAAAAAAAAAACACTGTTCAAAAATTTAGAGACTTCCGCTTTGCATAGTTTTTTATTTTTTGTGTCAAAATAATGTTTTACGGTAACGAGTCTCAATATGGGGAATATAAAAACTTAAATGGGAAGAGAAACTTTATAAAATATTGTAACGTACTTTTGTTGCCTGAACGGGACAAAATCTTCCATCACCAACTAATACAGCAAAGCTGTTCTATTGTAGTATTTGTGAGTGGAAAATGTAGCGTGCTATTGAAGCTTATCTACATGGAGCGAAAGGAGGTAGAATGTGAGTGGTAGGCCATAGTAGGTGGGCCGCTTTGCTGGGTCTACCACCATCATGGTCTACGTGGAGGAGTTAATAGAAGTAGTTAGTAATAGTTAAAAGTTATTGACACTAGGAGGAGCTGGATAGAGGAAGGAAACTAATGTGAAAAACTACAAATTTTCTGCTCCCATCGGGAATCGAACCCTGGATGACGTGGTGATGAGCGACAACACTACCATCTGCGCCACCGGTGGGTGTGGCACGCCCTATCGCATTCAACTCTTCTTCTCAAGCGTTGTTCCTAGAACACTTCTATATTCCTCCTCATTAAACCCAATTCATATCTCGTCTGTCGGGGTGCAGTTCACGGAAAAGGAGCCGTAAAGTATGCAAAGCTGCAGAAACAATACAGCGACTGCGTTGTGTCCGTGCCAAATGCTCCTCGACCTACAAGCCCTGGCTTTGGTGTCTGGGAGAGCGTCTACGATGAGGCAATGCCCGCTTTGCATAATTCTCCACGCACTGCGGGCTGCTTCTGTTGTATTCATGTGTGCGTGTTACGTAACGAACAGACGTTGGAAGATCTCCCGAGGGTGGGAATCGATCTGTTCAGGGAAAATGGAGCGTTGGAGCTGATAGGAAATTTCGTGTTTACTGTTTCGGAAATTGAGTTCTTTGTCAGGTGCCTGTTTGTTGAGGTTTTAGAATAAAGGGAATGCATTTTCTTCTTCTAATTCTATTACATAATCAAGTGTATAAAACTTTCGAAAGTCTCAAATTATTCATTTGTTCTGTTCTTTTCTGTTCTCTGTTATATAGTCAAAAATTACAAAAATAAAAATAAAATAGATTTATAAAATTTACAAACATACTACTATTAAAATATCTGGCTCAAAAGATTATATATGATACAAAGTCTATTAGATAAGAAACAGCCGTAGAACAGTATAGATTACGTTGTGAGAAGTGAAGGCTATATTGGGTTCAGAGAGAGTTCTAGAACAGAGAGCAATTTGTTTTTGTGGGGCTTTACGGCTCGTCGACTTCGAAGTCAATGGAGCCCGAAAAACTTGTACAGGTAGGGAAAATTCACTTACGCACTAGGGAGAGCCAACATGACTCTCCTCGCGTGTGGGACTCGCCGAATGACTCAACCATATTCACTAAAAAACCCTCCTGAATTACAACATATCAAAACATATATCATTACATCAAAACATTACAACGAGGAAAATAAAAGATACCCTAACCCTCGCAACCTACCAGCGTCGTGATCGAAAAGAACGAAGAAGTGATCAAGGAAGGTCAGGAAAGAGAAAGGAAGGAGCCTAGCACAAGTAAGTGGAAGTAATGCCAGACTCAGCTCGGGGTCCCGTGTTTGCCAAACACGTACTTACTAGATGTAAGTCCCCCCCGGGGAGGGGGGAATTCACATCAGCGTCGACCCTGGAACCTTCCGCTCACGAGGCTCTCGACTTAACCTCTACACCTCAGATGTAAAGCCCGGAAGACCTGACACATATCCCCATACAGGAGATAAGCATTAAGTCTGGATGGAAGTGGTGTACAGTTGTGGAAGGCGAACGGGTGGTGTACTGGTTAACACCCCTGAGATCAAAGCAGGAGTCCTGAGTCGATTCCCGGCTCGTCGCCATTTTCACCTGACCGAAAGTTATCACATATCTTCTCCACGTGTGGGGTACACGGAAGAAATATGTACAAATAAAAAGATAGAGATATAGAAATACAGATATAATTGTTGAAATCAGCGTGCACAAAATATTACAGAACACTTAAAATATTCTGAACTCAAAATTACGGTGCCTTGTGTAATTTCTCTACTGCATATACACATCAGGTTAGTGTTTCCAGAGTCCTGAAAACTATGTAAATACCCTTATGAGAAGGAGAATTCTATTTTGAAAAGTCAAAGCTAAAGTGTGAATGGGAGAATTCAAACGTAAAGGAAAACTTCATATATAATTTAAATTGCTTCTTTATACAATTTTCTTATATCACTTCTAGGTACAATGGTAGCACCTTTTTTATGTAGTTTACGATTGAAAAATCAGGAAGCATCCACACGTACTTTTTACACTAATTCATTATTGAAACGCGTCTGCAAAGAATCATATTTGTAAAATTTGTATTTTCGTGAAGTTGTAAAAGTTGTGGTAGAATTTATCGAAATTGTGAATTCTGAATATAATCTGATTTTTTTTGTGGGGCTTTAGGGCTCGTCAACATCAAAGGTCATTAGAGCCCTTAAGACTTGTACAGGTAGGGAAAATGCAGTTACGCACTAGGGAGAGCCAACATGACTCTTCCCGCGTGTGGGACTCGCCGAATGACTCAGCCATACCCACTAAAAACCCTCCTGAATTACAACTCAAAACTCAAATCCCAACATATCTCACGACTTTACTAAAAACATTAAAAAAAGAAGAAGAGGAAAGAGGAAAATGAAAGATACCCTAGCCCTAATAGCGTCGGGATCGAAAAGAACAAGAGGTGACCAAGGAAGGTCAGAAAAGAGAAAGGAAGGAGCATGGCACAAGTAAGTGGAAGCAATATCAGACTCAGCTCGGGGTCCCGTGTTCGCCAAACACGTACTTACTCGATGTAAGTTCCCTGGTTGGTAATCTGATATTAGTATACAAAAAAATATTAGTATACAAACAAAATTATTGGTTTGCGCAAAAAATGGGATAATAAAAAATCATTGCATTATTAATTCTTATATAATTGGACATATTTAAGAGAAAAAGAAGAAATGTTAAAGTAATAACGTGAGGGTTGATCGTTTTAATAAAGTAATGCGTTATATCACTCCAACAATCTCTGCCAATTTGAGTGATCAAATCATAAGCATTTGTTTTACATAAAATATTTACGATAGTCATTAAGATTTTGATTTTTTTTAAATTACTAAACTCTTCTCAGATTATCAGTTCTGAAAATAAGAAGAATAAAGAGAACACTGTGTGGGGCGACCCGTGTCGACTTCGCCTTCTACCTCTGGTGGTGCGTGTTCAAACCCGGTCCGATCCAAGTAGAAGCAGTGTTTGCACCAGGTTTTCTGGGTACTCCTGTTTCTCGTGCCTATCATTCCGCCACAACATTTACTCATATTCATTCACCACACCGGCGAGGTGCGACAGGAAGGGCATCCGGCCAGCCAAATCAAGTATCCCCCCCCC
>NNCF01126768.1:71256-86575 GCA_002313205.1 Laupala kohalensis
CTAGAGTTGTAATGTTTTAGGAATATTGAGATAAATACATTGAATTTGTCGTCGGTGTTTTGGCAATTGTAAACATCTTTCCATGTTTCTTCACGCAAATAATTTATGAATATGGATTTATTTATGTCATTAAACTCTCTTATAAATTTGTAAAGGAATTTGTAAATTTGTATATTATTACAATAAATAGTATTTGAACGGTAAAAATCACCATTTACCAATCAACACTTTTAATCTAGTGTTGTAACTTGAAATATTTCAATTTGCGAAGATAGTAAAGATCAATAAATATTTGTTACACGAAAAATTATATTATCTGCCTTAACGTTAATATCACAATTAGATGTGTCGTCCTATACGGTAAATAAAGAAAAAAACGTAAGATTGCATCCAATATTCATCATAAAATGAGCAAATATTCATTTGAATTTAATCTGTTGCGACAAATAAATGGTATCGTAGATAAGACTAAACTTACAAACATTCTAACATTTTGTTTGTTTAGATTCAAATCGAATTATTCTTATTGAATTTTAGAAATCTTTAAATTTCTTAGAAATAAATGTTTGGCTAATTTGGGTTTAGACTGATATTAAAACATGTGATAAAGTTATTTTAGTTGTTATGTTTTGCAATTTCTTTCGCAAGGAATCTACGGAATTAGTTATCTCTAAGGCACATTATTTTGGAGTTTATTCCCCATTTCGACCTATTATGCGGATCGCAGATGGTTATTCTGTAAATGGTGCCTCCTCTTGTAAACTATAACTAGTAAAGATGCCTGAGATATCTACATAAACATTAAAATTTCCCTGTAGATCGGTTCCATTTATCGTTGATGGGGTTCATCCATGAAATGTATCTACTGGAACGCTGACTCATTGTTGGATCTGCGAGTCGCTTTCCCACTACCGTCGGGAGCTCGGTCGGCAGGAACTCCATATAACTCACTGCAATCGACGCAGTTTTCATTGAATTTTTTTTTTTTGGTTCTTTTTGTGGGGCTTTACGGCTCGTCGACATCCAGGTCATTGAAGCCCTAAAAACTACTACAGGTAGATAAAACAAACCCTTACTGCAATTTAACATACATATTATGAAGTAAAACAAGCTTGTTAAATTTTTTTGGGAATACCAAGTTTAAATTTATTTAACTGAAAGGTATTTTTCGTTAATGAAAAAGACAAAGATAAAAATATAATTAATTACTCCTAACAATCTGACGTAAGCCAAATATTAAAAAAGTTCCACGCACTCGACAAAATACTCATTAATAAAATAAAAGATGAATAAAATAAATCCATAGTTAAAAATGATAAATTCATTTAAATGTAACTATCAATTGGATATTGTTAACTATACTAAACTACACGACCTTCTTGGACAGTTCACAACATTTTGTTGTGATAGTCCTTCAGTTCACAAACAAAAGAGACGGAAGATTTAGATATGAATGTAAATATTAGGCTAGAAATATCCATTTAATGTGTCACTTTTACTGCTCGAAACGTACTTTCAGGGAGAGGTTTTAGAGAAACATTTTATAGATTCGCTGTAAGTTATCTTACCTCAACTCATTCTACTTTTCTCCACCTTAATGTAGTGATGCTGAAGATGGGGAGGGGGAAATGAAATATTGTAGGGACGGCGTCCTTTTAAATTGTTTAAAAATGATTCNTATTGTAGGGACGGCGTCCTTTTAAATTGTTTTAAAATGATTCTTCCTTCCTTAAAAGTTCTTTTTTAAAAATGAGCACTGAAGATTGTTAAATATTTGGAAAGGGTTAAACCTTTCCTTTTCGTTGCTATTATCAGTTTTCTTCAGAACATGGAACTAATTTTAGAATAAACCGCTGTGCCGTTACATTCGTTTAGTAAAAACATCAACAATCTACTCATCTACAACAATGTAACCATGGTTTAGGAACTTAAATAGTTGCACATTGTACTAAAATTTGTATTAGTGCTGGCAAATGTATAATTTG
Source organism: Laupala kohalensis (assembly GCA_002313205.1). Taxonomy (NCBI): domain Eukaryota; kingdom Metazoa; phylum Arthropoda; class Insecta; order Orthoptera; family Trigonidiidae; genus Laupala; species Laupala kohalensis. Next base: position 73,242 of record NNCF01126768.1, read on the forward strand.
AAAAGATAAAAAGAAAAGAGAGCCGACAATTGTCATTCTTATCTTAGAGTGCGGAAATGATTCATTGTCACTACCTTGCAACCCTTCATCGGATTTGAAGGGTTGGTTCCTTGCTTGCTTACCGACAGTAAAATAGTTCATTGAATCCCTCGCAGTCAAACGCAGTCTTCTCCTAATTTTTTGACTATAAATTTTTTGGCTATAGAAATCATATACTGCGTTGTGACAACCGGAATACGCTCTGGAAATTTTTGTGTCACACATCAGAGTACAACTCTGTAACATTCACGACTTCATCACGCTCTTACCTAAGAGCTTCAATACGCTGGTGGCACATATGTTATCTTTGCTTTCGTATGTTATCGTTTGTCATGCTCTATCCATGTCTCTCTGTATCCATGTCCTATCTTTCGAGTGTTCGTAAAATAGTCACGCAAATCTTAAACTTATCTCCTTTGAGAACGTAATTGTCCTACTTCGTTTACCTAGACAAGTGTAAACGTGTAAAGCTTTCGAGTGTATTTGGGTAAACATGATCTTCCACCCTTCTCAACATTTCTACTTTCTGTAAATCAGAAAACGTTTGTTGATGGCAGAGGACAAGGATGAAACGTGATCTGTGACCATTTTGTTTGAGTAAATGTATAAACCTAAACAATTTATTAACCAGAATAACATTTTTAGATCAAAAGTTTAAAAGGTTTAAAACCAGTAAATACCCACAGATTTAATCACTAATTTCGTATTCGTGACAGTGGTGCATAGAAAACAACAACAATGACTTAATATAAAAATGAAAAGAAAACAGACTCATAAACGAAACTCAATGACAATGCTTAAATATTCATGCTATAGATTATTCTCAAATAAATTATTTTTGGGTTATTAACCCAAAATGAACACTTCTTAACGACTAAATTAATACTGGGTAGTACAGATTTGAAAATCAAATTTAAGTGTAGAAGCAACACATTTTCAAACACCCATATTTTTTGAAAATTTAAATTATTTTTACTGTGAACTTTGTGGTCGATAGCGTTTTATAGGTCCATGTCCAACTTTCTTCTAGTTCTTATCTTTTTCACACGAAGTTTCTTGCATTTTAAAATTGTAACTTTCATTCAATAAAGTTACAATTATTAGTATCCACATTAAAAGAGAATAATGCAAATTATAATTGGCTTTTCGATTTTATGTCACAAATAATGACTCTTACTGAAAGTATTGGCCATGTCCATGAAGAGGCGGAATACAATGGATAGCAGTATCTGTAGCGGTGTTTGTTTTGACTATTGGTCACCATCGGTAATTAATGGTCAATTATTAAGAATTATTTTCAATAGCCTCATTTGAATAATCTCGCGTCACGCCATAGCTGTTGCCGATAGGTTTCCTAGAACTTCAAACACATATTCTTCCATCATTGATTGCGTTACTAAAAAAATGAACATGTGCACGGAATGGTTTTAAACGTTCAGAGGATGATGCAACCTGTGGTTGGAAATATCAGAAGAACATATAGATTTTGTTCGTTGTTTGTGATCGTTTAATTATCAATTATCTAATTCTGTTATTTATCTGACTCCATATTAATGTACCATCTCAGAAGGAGAATAGTATTTGATTATTATTCTGATCGTCACGAACAAAAATTCATTAAGTTATCTATAATACTTTAAATAAAAACAACTGAAATAGTTTTAAGATGATTAATATAAGATGTTATTGACATATGAATTGAGATTGAGAAAGGTCAATTTTATTGATTTGATTATCAATTAATGTTCAATTATAATTGAATTGACGTTCGTAAATTTTATACATTAAATTGATTTGAAATACATGAATTAACACTGAAGAATTAGCTGTAAAACAACATGAAAACCCATATACATATTCTGGAATAAATACACGAATTGACACATGAATATAACATTAAATAAACACTGATTAATTAAACGATGGTAGTAATACCAATAAAAACTAATAATTGACTTCCGATCTGATTGTACATGTCAATATGATAATTGTTATTTGTGACAGTTTATCACAATTGCATTGAGAATTATATTCCTTGTTTAATGACATACGTACGTTAGAAATTACTGAATATAACGATTTTAACTGACTCAAACAAAATATTACGAAGTTAATTTGATAAGTGTTCTCGTCTGACTCACGATTGTCCTATTTTCATATTCCTATCAGATGCGTGGTTGCCTTCTGAGTGTCTTCTCGTACCGCACTGTAATTACTCGTTAGATTTGTTTAATATCAATGACATAGTCTAATAACTTAGGTTGCAACGCTTTTGCAGCTTTGTACATACACTACTAATTGTTATTTTAGTAGTAAGTTAATCATCGGTCACTATTAATGGAGTGAGATCGGAGAGTAGCAACGTCTGCTCAATAGCAGTGATCGGCCTAATAGTGTCGCGAAGAAGCTTCGCTTCGTACGTCTTTTATTTTGCTCTCTAAATTTCTGATTGGTTCTAGTTGTCTCTATTTATTCTTCTGTTTATTAAAGATATTTGTTGTCCTATCACATCGCAGATAAAATTATTGTTCACTAATTGCATTATCTTTTCTTTTGTTACACAATAAAACTATTGTTCGTTGAATTGTTTATTATTAATAACATTTAATCTTGTAGATAATCTCCCGCCCATTACACATTATATGCTTTTGGGTATGTAGCTCCGCTACAATTTCATTAGAGAGAGAGAGAGAGAGAGAGAAAAAAATCTATTCCTTTGAACTAGGTTGTGCTAATTTATTTTTCTAATTACGATAGTAGAGATGGACATGATTTCCTGTAGACTCTCTAGTGGCAAAAAAGATTCTAAAAATTCTTTTCTTTTTAATTTTTAAACCCTTTTCAACAATTAAAGATAAGAATGTCGACATCCTAGATTTCAATCTCGAAATTTACCAACGAACAGCAAGACGACAAGTGAAAACCAAGAAACACCGCCGTTTCCACTAATGGAATCTATGCATTCTATCACGCCTCTTCATCAATGAAAGCACGTTGAGAAACGAAAACACCTTCACATACGGCGCACGTGAGATGATGTGAGAATTTTTATTTCGATTCTACTTGAGGATGAATCAAGGAGGAGATTGATAAGAAGTTCTTGAAAAAATCAGAACAGGACTTATAGGCGTGTGGTTAGGATTGCAGAGTATCCGTCAACATGGCTTTCTGCAGAACGCTACTGCTGGCATTCGGTAAGTTCACGAAGATATTTATTCTCGTTTCTTGAACGAATATGATTACTTTTTTGAAATTCATATGTAATATACTTCGTTTGTTCTTTATATTCTGCTATAAATCAGCTCATAATGTTCGGTCATAATTGAGAAAAGTTTTGTCTTTTAAACTTAAATTCTTTTTGAAATTCATGATGAACAAGGAAGTTTTTTTTTATTTTCTTACTAAATTCTGAAGTGTAACAGTACCATCGTGCAAAAGGAAGCCTAGTTGTAAGCGAAAAATGTTAGTCATACTCAAGATAATTGCTTATGAAAGAAAAAATGTGAAACTTTATCCTAAAAAGTACGCAGAAATAAATTAAATTATCTTTTAATTTTATTAATGCCGTAATGATTTTAAAACGAACAATCGAGCATTTAAGTTTTTCTTCTTACTATTCTATTGTTCTAAAATTTTTCCACATTTGCTCAGCATTAAACAACTTATTGGTAAATGACGTTAAGTGGTATAAAACAGTAATATGCATACTTATTTCCTTTTTTCTGTTTTTGAGGAACGTTAGTAAGAAAGAAAGAAGTGCTATATATAAACATAGTAACGTAGTTTATTGCCCGTTACGTTTCAAGTTACGCGGTTTGTAACGTATTTTTTAATAATAAATTTCATTGATGTGTAAATGATTACGTCTAGAAAATTCCTAAGAAATTAAGAATTATAATTTTTAAGTGTATTAAGATTTGTTTCTCGTTCAGCATAATATAGATGTACTCTGAGATGCTCACCATTTAGTGGCGAATTATTTGAAAAAGTAAATTGAATTGAAAACATTTTATTTTCTCAAATATCAAAAGTATAGTGTCTTAATTGTATAAGTCTTTTTTATAAGTATTTAAATGATATTATTAATTGTTATTTTAAATGTTTGGTGTGCCAAGTAAATGTGTTATATTCTTCTCAATATCGGATTAATTTAGTTTAATTAGATTTCTTCTTGACGATACCTCATAAACGTAGCCATTTTTTGTTAATAATTCAGAATGCATAGTATCTCCATTAATCTTCTGAAGTAGCGCAAAAATACATTATTTGTCAAGCATACAATAAAATATTATCAGATTACACGTAAACAAAATAATTGACTAAGAGTTTATATATCTTAAACTAAATACAGAACTATTAATATGAATTATATAAGTATACGAATCTATCGTCTTCTAAAAATAAAGAAAGTAATAAGATAATCAAAAAAAGACAAAGAAATACGTATAAATCACTCACATATGTAGTATGTGAATAACAAATCAATCAATCAATCAATACATCCATCCACCACGTATTATTAAAACACATAGCTAACTTATTTAAATTATAATCTTAGGAATGTTCTAAAATGTTAAATCCGCCTTCATCATACGGTCTTGATCGCAACTGTTTACTTGACTGAAATGTATTATAAAAATTTACGAAATATATTTGCCACACGTTTTGATTAATAAGAGGCTTTGCAAAAATTGTCATCCAGGGACATTTCTTTGACGCTACGTAATATATATCTTGATTCTATTTCCAAACACCCGAATGTTAGTACAGTAGTGCGAAGAATTGACACGTGAAATTAATTTTCATTGTGTCTTGTATAAACTAATTTGACTAAGATCACATGCGTACAAATAGAAGAGAATAATTTGACTTATTGATATTCATTGAGTAAGACATATAACACCGAGATCCTCTTGTTATTCTGAAGTGAATTAACTCAAATAAACATAATTTACCATTTCTTAAGACGCAAGTTTGCTTAACGCTAATCACAAGCTATTCGTTATGTCCCTATTGAATATTTTATATTCTCAATAAAATAAAGAACATTCCTTTATTTTTCATTTTGTACTACATGTCCTAATATTAAATAATTTCTTTTGTTTTTAGCTTTGGTAGCAGCTGCTACCTCGTTGCCAGTTCACTCGCCTTTCGAAATTAATTTCCAGAATGGAGAATTTTCATTCAAATCCCATAGTCCCGGTAAGTTTCAATTTTATATCATGTTTTTCAAATACTCCAGCATTTTGGCCAGGTTAATGATCACTATAAGATTTGATTATAAGTTTACTACTGTATATTAAATTTTAAACAAAAAATCATTCAATATCTAAAAATAAAACTTTTTTATAACATTTTAAACCATGTATGATTTTCTTACATCAGAGTGGTCTAGTATTAATAAATTCTATTACAATGAATCAGTAAAATAAATTTGACATAAAATTCACCTTAATCAGATTATATAATTATAACAACGTCTGCTAATTTATAAAAATATTAAAGTGGTTCTTATACCGTCTCATTGACTTAAATTAAGTAATGATCATTATTTACTTATGATGTCGATCTTGACCAACATATATTATATAATAGAAATATATATTCGAGGATTGGTCATCAATAATTGATTGTTTTTACAACGCCAATTTATTTTTCCCTTATCAGGACTGCTTGTTATGGAACCACACCATCATCAATTACCACCAGCCATAACCTTTGAATACAGCACACAACATATCTATAACCTTCCTGGTCAATACCAAAAAAATTTTTTTTTGTTATGTTTATGTCCCACACCAGAACGGTTGTAGATATGTTGTGTGCTGTATTCAGAGGCTATAGCGCGTGGTAATTGATGATGGTGTGGTTGCATAGCATAGTCCCGTGATGAAGGTAAAAAGCATTGTCGTAAGGATGTAAAAACAATCTTTNCAGTAAAATAAATTTGGCATAAAATTCACCATAATCAGATTATATAATTATAACAACGTCTGCTAATTTATAAAAATATTAAAGTGGTTCTTATACCGTCTCATTGACTTAAATTAAGTAATGATCATTATTTACTTATGATGTCGATCTTGACCAACATATATTATATAATAGAAATATATATTCGAGGATTGGTCATCAATAATTGATTGTTTTTACAACGCCAATTTATTTTTCCCTTATCAGGACTGCTTGTTATGGAACCACACCATCATCAATTACCACCAGCCATAACCTTTGAATACAGCACACAACATATCTATAACCTTCCTGGTCAATACCAAAAAAATTTTTTTTTGTTATGTTTATGTCCCACACCAGAACGGTTGTAGATATGTTGTGTGCTGTATTCAGAGGCTATAGCGCGTGGTAATTGATGATGGTGTGGTTGCATAGCATAGTCCCGTGATGAAGGTAAAAAGCATTGTCGTAAGGATGTAAAAACAATCTTTTGTTGATGGCCAATTCAGGAATATATCTTTCTGTTATATTATTTATTTAGTTATGTGTTACTAATACGTTAAAAAAACGCGACTGCAGTTTGCAAACTATGTTTGATTAAAGATATATGACACTACTGTCCAAGAAATTGACGATATAATTTACAAAAAATGAAAAGGTAATTCTTTAACAAAATCTATTCCCAATAGAAAATAAATGAAAATTTCCCAAGGATTCAGTCGCCTGATCGTATCAATGTATAAAGGATATCTCTGCGATACTTCACGGTAAACCACGTCTCCTCTGATGATGCCTGCTTAAGCTGCGAGCAAAAAGTTTGGAGAAATCTATTTTAAAATTGTTTTTACCAACATTAGTACAACCCCAATGTGTAAGTCAGTATCATTTTATATTAAAAAGCAAAGAACTTCAATTTGTAAAATTTAAAATTATCTTGTAAGATTGATCAGTAGATTTTCCAAGAGGTTTCTCATTACTTCAGGGAACCTACTCGGGGAGGAAAGTTGATTAGTTTAAAATCGCATCCGGCACGTAAATACGTTGGAACTTGTGTCAGTGCTTCCAACATGAGAACCGTCGTGGCTTTTATTACAAATTATAATACGTAATGAACATTTAAATTTAAAAAAATTATTATTATGTCCTATTCCAGATGGACCAGTCGGAGTGGTCACAATTAAAGGACCAAAAATGGACTCGACTTTCAGTGATTGTCCCATAGATTCAGAAGGAGACATTTGCAAGAGATCAAATGACGTCATTGCAAGAGTGAAGAAGGTTGGACTCTGCGAACATTACCATTTAGAAAGCACAGAACCTGTTGACGGTCAATACGCCTTTTATTTGTTACTATATAACTATGGTCACCTATACGGAGGACCGGAGCAAATCGTTCAACAGTGGCCCTTAGACAATCTTACATACCACGATTATTCCATGGTGACCAAGATGGAAGACAATCAAGGAATTGCTGACGGATATTGGTTGACTTCCACTGGACTCGTCATATACTTCGACCCGGAAACTTCCCTGTTCCTTGACCAAAATTACGACTACGAAGACCATCTTTTGTTCACGTCGATTAACAAAGCGCCTTACAAAACACCCAACGTTCTGGTAATGAAGTACACTATCTGTTCATTCGACGATGTCAGGGAAGCTCATCTGTACGCAGTGAACAACTTTCTTGGAAAACCGAGTGGTTACCCTGATGAAAGGATGATTAGACACCCGGTGTGGTCCACGTGGGCCCGATACAAGGCAGATGTGGACGAAGCGACAGTAAAAGAGTTCGCCAAAGAAATCAAAGATCATGAGTTCGAAAACAGTCAACTGGAGATCGATGACCTGTGGGAAACCTGCTACGGAAGTTTGACCTTCGACAAGAAGAAGTTCCCAGACATGAAGCGATTGAGCGAAGAGCTGAAAGCGGACGGATTCCGCGTCACATTGTGGGTGCATCCTTTCATTAATATTGACTGCGTGGACACGTACGCGGAAGCCAAGAGCAAAGGGTATTTGGTGAAGGACGAGCAAGGGCAGACGGAGAGCCAATGGTGGAACGGGCGAGCAGGAGTGGTCGACTTCACCAACGCAGGAGCAGCTGCGTGGTGGGTTGGGCGTCTCAAAGCCATGATGGAGGAAAACGGCATCGACTCTCTGAAATTCGATGCTGGAGAGACCAGTTGGCTGCCTCAAATCCCTGTATTGAAGGGAAATCCCTTACTGCATCCAACCATCTTCACCATCAAGTACGTGGAGACCGTAGCAAACAACTTCGATTCGTTGGTGGAAGTTCGAGTGGGTCATCACACGCAACACGAGAGGATCTTTGTGCGCATGTTGGACAAGGACACAAAGTAAGACTTTGTAATCATTAATTTTCGTTTCGATTCATAATAGTAGATGTCCTTAGGAACAAATGATTTAATGTAAAATGTATGATTTAATTTCAAAACAATTATTTATTTTCTTTATAAAAAACCCGTTCATTATAAACTTATTCTGTGGTAGCAGTATTGTTCTGCACCTATATTTTTTAATTACGTATTTTTAAATAATTCTAACAAATCTCCAAAATATCATAAATTGTATTAAAGAGAAATACAAGTATTTATTTTGGTTTCAACCTGACATATTAACCTGTTAATCACATACATTTATTATAAAAGATTAATTAATGAAATACATAACATATTATGGAGAAAATACGTATTTTCTTAAGGACTTTGATACATATATCACCAATAAGTCAGAAGTTCAATTTACTTAGTATAAAGTTTTCCGTTGGAATTTTATATCATTGTTATCCATTTGCCACCGGACAGTTCGAAAAGATATTTTACTTTTTCCGAGGTGTTATTTATAAATCAGAAAACAGTTGATTTTTACTGTCATACATTTTCTTGGTCTTTTGTATTTGAAACGAGTCGAGTACCATAAAATTGTGTATACTATATTTTTACTAATACATACAATTTATCCAATACATTTTCTTCATTATAATGAAAAATGTCAAGCTAAGAAACTATTAAAATAAAAAAAAATTACGTACCATTCAGTACTCTTACGTTCCATGGGGCTTCAATGATGGCATGGTAAGAATGTTCGTCACTTTTTGACAGAACATAAAAAACCCAAATATTATTGATATGAAAGATCATTTATGGTTCATATTAACTTCAAAAAATATGAGTAGAGATGTCATGTTGTAAAAATTATTTCTCACTTTTTCCTACATTTGTAATCTATTGGCATTTAAGGCACAGTGATTTGAGTACCTTGAAGCGCTAGTCCTACCTTTAGTATTTATTTGCTTTTACGTATTGAATGATTCAGTGTAAAGTAAAACGTCTCAGATGTTTAGTCGCTGTAGTTATATATAGATTCCTTTTCTTACATGCCGAAATACTACTTTTTTCTATTACTGTCACTTCTATGTTGTAGACGAATTAAGGAAATATGTAAATCTTAATTACAGTGTTTATCCTGTAATTTACAGATGGGGTTTCCAGAACGGGTTGGCTACTCTGATCACCACCTTGTTGGAGATGAACATGGTTGGATATCCTCTCGTGTTGCCCGATATGGTTGGAGGCAATGGTTACGGAGACGACAAAATCGATGCTGAACTCTTTGTACGCTGGCTTCAAGCGAATGTGTTCATGCCTTCCATCCAGTACTCTTACACTCCATGGGACTTCAAGGATGAAAAGGTAAGAAGATATATCAGAAAAAAAAATTTATTCATATCTATAACATTTGTTTTTTAATATTTTTTTAGTATTTCTATTGATATTATTTTCTAATATATATATATTTCTCAATTTTTTCTTCTATTTGTATCTGACACACGAAACTTTAACGCATTTCTAACATTTCGATTCTTTGGTTGATATGTTAATTTTCTATACATCTCTAAACCTATTTCGATTTGAATATGTTATTTATAATTTTTTCTCCTAGACTGTAGAGATCTCCAAGAAGTTCACCAACCTCCATGCTGATTACGCAGATGAAATTATCCGTTTAATGAAGAGAGCTGTAGAAAGTGGGCATCCAGTCAATCCTCCTGTTTGGTGGGTGGATCCTACTGACGAAACAGCTCAACTCATCAACGACGGTGAGGATAGAATTTTTTATTATTGTGGATTATAAGAATTACTTCTTGCAATGAAAATTTTGAACAATATCTACTTAGAGAGGAAATTCTAATGAAACCTTTTCATTTCAGAGTTCCTGCTGGGTGAAGACATTCTGGTTGCACCCGTCATTAAGCAAGGAGCCGTGTCTCGTGATGTATACCTTCCGAAAGGCAACTGGAAGGATATGAACAACGCTAATGCAGTAATCATCGTGGGACCCAAATGGATCAGAGACTACCCTGCTCCTATTGATACTCTGCCGTACTTCATGCGCGTTTGAATGTAACTTTATGTAATTTTGATGTAAGATGATGAATTGTCAACCAAATTGTACGGTCGTTTTTGAAATGTTAGATATTTTTCGTGAATAAATTTATTCTTGAAAGTATTATATTACTGTTACTTATTATAAATTTTAAATTTAAATTAAATTTATATAAATTTATTTATTGTCAAAAAACAGTAAAAACTGCGTATGACCACGTGGAGGAAAAAAAAACTAATTTACTCTCCGGAAGGAAGCAAGGGACCATCCCATCAATTCCGATCAAGGGCCCTAAGGGCCCTAAGGGCCCTAAGGCCCTATATATACATTTTTTTATTTTCCGTAATCTTTTTTCCTTTTCTTTTATATGTCTTTTTATCTTATGTTTTGACGCAATGCAGCAATTGTTTCTCAACTGTCGATGTATTTTGTAATTTCTTACAGACATAGTTAAAGATAAGAGACCAAGAGACAGCACTTGTAATGTTTATACCAGGGCCCGGATTTTGATGACCAAAAATATCTTTAATAAAATGATCTAGAACCATTAGAATGATGATCTAAAAATTACTTTTAATTTTTTTCTTTATTTCAGAGTATGAGAGTACAGCATAATACGTTCTTCTGTAACGTTAAAACTGAAATCAAAAATTAATATTAATTTCAACTAGCAAATTTGTATGGCCTGGGAAGATGAACGTATAAAAAAATCTAACTTTTCGAGAATTATTGCAGTAGATATCCAGCAGCAAGCGCAGGTTCTCGAAAGTTGGGACACAAAATTTTGTATCTAGACTTTTTATCAAGAACATTTATCACTTTCTTAGATCCCCTTCTTTCAACATCTCTCTCTACACTGTTAAAATCAGATGCAATTTTGTTAACTAGTTAGATAATTTTTCAGACTTGCACCTGTCTCCTGTACATGTGTGATTCCTATTGTCAAGCAACTGATATTTATCTTTATGAAACACAGCTGTCCTTCAATTTCACTGTTTGCAAATAGTGGTTTATCCGTATCAATTGCAGTAGCATCGTCAGGATTTAGCCTTTCGATAACACGTTTCACCATCTGGAAATGATCGCAATAATATATTGCTGGATATATCGAGGTGCCCCATCGGGTGATGACAGGTTCCGGTTGGAGTGCAATACCGGGAGCCAGGGACTTGAAGAGGAGTTTACGAGAGGGAACCATGACAAAACATTTCTTCGTCTTCGACACCAGTAATCCACTTGAGATAAATGTGCTCTAACTTCCTCTGCCACCGAGTGTTAAGCAAGTAATGTGCACCATTTTCGGGAAAAAAGCTTGCATTGGCTTTCCTTTTACTAGGTATGGCGGAGCGTCAGACACGAAAAGCAAGACATCATTATTTCTCGTACCCTAAGGTCACAACAAAAACACACATTTTTCAAAGAATGTACAAATTGCGTAGTGATTAACAGTTTCTAATACCTCACTTGTAAGCAAAAACACGCCACCTGTTCCGTCGATCTACAATATACCAATGATCATGTTAGCCACGTAACGATTTTCTACATCACTCGTTTCGTCAATGGATACGAAAATCTTCTTTCCATGGACTTTTCCCCGTATCTTGTTAATGGTGTTGTCGTAATATTGTGACAGGTAGTTCTTCCGAAGAATTGATTCGTCTGGGATAGGATGTCTGAAATGAATTTTAAAAAACTATTCAATTTAGCATTTTTCAGTGTCCAAAATGAAACATTTGCAGAAACTAAAGCTTCACAAAAGTCTCTGTAAAAACCTGACGATTTATTGTCCTTCATGGATACACCTTGTTGCAGTAAAATTTGCGTGGATTTCTTCTTTCTTGCGAGTTCCACTGTCTGTATAAGCTTATCGCGACCCACATGTTGCCGAACAGAGAATTTTCCTTCGCCTCACACCTTCGTTTCGTACATCTTACAAAATAACACTTCACCGTCCGTAGAGAAAATATCATTTCCAAATTCAGATACAATTTGTCTTAAATGGCAAGATTTAGATGGCTTTATTTTAGACATGGCTGAATGAAACAACGAACAATGAACTAAGCACCAAACTTTCCTCTCAGAAAATCTGCACATAACTCAATCTGTGACAATGAAAATAACGGATCAAACGCTTGGTAATGTGGTCTGAGGACAGAAGGACGCTGTGTTGCAATCTACTTATTATATTCGTGATGATTACGGGACTTTAATTAAATCGACCACGGATTGGGGTACTAGTCCTAGGGTAGATAAAATGATAGGCACTATGATCACTTCTTGAGTATACTAGAGTTTTCTTAATTCGAACGCTAGTTGTTGGTATTTTGATATTATGTTGTTCTTTATATATTCTAGATTGTTGTAATTTACGACGGCAAAATCAATGAGATACACTTTTGATTCTTTTTCAAAGGATGATATAAAATCTGTTGTAAATTGTTGTTCGGATGATTGTGAATAGTTGTTCAGTGAGAATTGTTGTTTAGTGAGAATGCTTCTTTCCCAGTACAAAATATTTGACTTCAAATCGTCTTGCAGAACTGGTAGAGGTTTGTACTGATGGTCTGGTGGTATGGGATTCTTAATGCAGTTCAGTGTTTTTGCAATTTGCAGATGAATAATTTTTTCCATGTTCTCGTGTCTAGTTTTGAAATAATTTTGAGCCAACTATGTGCAGCCACTAATGATATGATCGAGAGTTTCTTTGGTTTGATTTGTGATTCTGGTTTCTTTTAGGATTATTTTCCTGTAGTTTCTGGTTGCTGTGACTCCGTCTGGCATTGATACTATGAATCCTTCTGTTTCTGGGAATAATTTTCCATTCATTAACCAATCAACTGATTCTATTTTATTTATTTTGCTGTTGGTCAGTTGGTTGGGGTAGTTTCCGTGTATTGGTTTATCTTGCCAGGTCGTCATTCTATTTTTTT
>NNCF01126768.1:87605-140991 GCA_002313205.1 Laupala kohalensis
TGTGGAGCTTTACGGCTCGTCAACATCGAGGTCATTGAAGTCTTAAACTTGTACAGGTAAAGAAAATGCAGTTACGGACTAGGGAGCGCCAACTTGACTCTCCCCGCGTGTGGGACTCAACGAGTGTCTCAACCACACCAACTAAAATCTCCTGAAATACAACATACGAAAACACATCTCAAAACGAAAAATCAAAACATTGAGGACAAAAAATGAGGAAAATGAAAAATACCCTAGTCTTAATAGCGTCGGAATCGAAAAGAACAAGAGGTGACTAAGGAAGGTAAGGAAAGAGAAAAGAAGGAGCCTTACACATGTAGGTGGAAGTACTACCAGACTTAGCACGGGGACTCGTGTTTGCCAAACACGTACTTACTAGAAGTAAGTTCCATGGGGGGTTTTTGGTTTAAATTTTTTTCACTTATACATAATAGTTTTATGTCTTACTACAGTGGAGTTATTTTGGTGGGTTTACACAATATGCATAATATTATGAAAGTTGTTCATCATTTATGAGTCTAAGGTTTAATTTAGATAAAACNTGTTCATCATTTATGAGTCTAAGGTTTAATTTAGATAAAACCTATAATATCTTTAAAAAATTATAAAATAAAATTCGTTAACATATTTACAATAAGTATTTGACAATAGGACTTATAAAAACTACGATAAAGCCAACCCTTACTTCAATTTTTAACATACATATTTTGAAGTAAAACAAGCTTGTTAAATTTTTCTTGGGAATACCAAGTTCAAATTTATTTAACTGAAAGGTATTTTTCGTTAATGAAAAAGACAAAGATAAAAATATAATTAATTACTCCTAACAATCTGACGTAAGCCAAATATTAAAAAAGTTCCACGCACTCGACAAAATACTCATTAATAAAATAAAAGATGAATAAAATAAATCCATAGTTAAAAATGATAAATTCATTTAAATGTAACTATCAATTGGATATTGTTAACTATACTAAACTACACGACCTTCTTGGACAGTTCACAACATTTTGTTGTGATAGTCCTTCAGTTCACAAACAAAAGAGACGGAAGATTTAGATATGAATGTAAATATTAGGCTAGAAATATCCATTTAATGTGTCACTTTTACTGCTCGAAACGTACTTTCAGGGAGAGGTTTTAGAGAAACATTTTATAGATTCGCTGTAAGTTATCTTACCTCAACTCATTCTACTTTTCTCCACCTTAATGTAGTGATGCTGAAGATGGGGAGGGGGAAATGAAATATTGTAGGGACGGCGTCCTTTTAAATTGTTTAAAAATGATTCCTCCATCCTTAAAAGTTCTTTTTTAAAAATGAGCACTGAAGATTGTTAAATATTTGGAAAGGGTTAAACCTTTCCTTTTCGTTGCTATTATCAGTTTTCTTCAGAACATGGAACTAATTTTAAAATAAAACGCTGTGCCGTTACATTCGTTTAGTAAATAAATCAACAATCTACTCACCTACAACAATGGAACCATGGTTTAGGAACTTAAATAGTTGCACATTGTACTAAAATTTGTATTAGTGCTGGCAAATGTATAATTTGAAAAGATAAAAAGAAAAGAGAGCCGACAATTGTCATTCTTATCTTAGAGTGCGGAAATGATTCATTGTCACTACCTTGCAACCCTTCATCGGATTTGAAGGGTTGGTTCCTTGCTTGCTTACCGACAGTAAAATAGTTCATTGAATCCCTCGCAGTCAAACGCAGTCTTCTCCTAATTTTTTGACTATAAATGAACAAGTTTCCGATCTTTTTCAGACTAAAAAATCTGTGTCCTTTGCTACGTGTCTACAATGGTTTCCGACTTTGTCTGGTGAAACACAAATCGTACAGTAACACGTCAAGAATTGTATAGTATTCATTCACAGAAAAAAATTAACGACGAACCATAAAACGTACACAACGTTATCATAATATATTTACATAAATACCAGGTTTCTATTTCTTTGATGTATATTGGTATTATTGCTTTTTTATGTACCACATAACAAAAAGATTTGTTTGAAATATATTTTGAAGTTTCGCCAAAGTTGATCATTTAGTTATATTATATGGCCAACGTAAACAGCTGAACTATTTTGACAATAAATTTATTTAGTTATATACAGATAGTAAAAGATTGGACTTATAGATGGGCTATAGAAATCATATACTGCGTTGTGACAACCGGAATACGCTCTGGAAATTTTTGTGTCACACATCAGAGTACAACTCTGTAATATTCACGACTTCATCACGCTCTTACGTAAGAGCTTCAATAAGCTGGTGGCACATATGTTGTCGTTGATTACGTATTTTATCGTTTGTCATGCTCTCTCCATGTTTCTCTGTTTCCTATCTATCGAGTGCTCGTAAAATAGTCACGCGAATCTTAAACTTATCTCCTTTGAGAACGTAATTGTCCTACGTCGTTTACCATGAGGGAGCTCTCGAGTGTATTTGGGAAAACCGAAACTTCCACCCTTCTCAACATTTCTACTTTCTGTAAATCAGAAAACGTTTGTTGATGGCAGAGAACAAGGATGAAACGTGATCTGTGAATGTGCGATCAATTTCACTTACCTTCAATAGTTACAATCGTTGCGTCCTCCTTCATATTCTCTCCACCCATTGTATCATTGTCCACATATCCAATATTCCATATTCCTATATCCGACATCAATACTGGCCTATATGCTCCTGTATATAGAGTTATATGAAATTGTTTTTTTCCCTAATAAAGTTTGAAAATTCTGTTCGTAATAAATTAAAATAAAAATTTCTCGACATTTCAATTGCATATTAAAATGTCTAAAAAAAGTAAAAGACACAAAAGAATGTATTCCGAACGGTGAACGTAATTTAACAGGTGTTATTCGTCATACCAACCTTGCCTTAAAATTTTACACGGACATGACAGACCTTTTGCACTGATTTTTAATTTTTGTCTTGAAATTTACAGACGGGGTTTCCAGAACGGGTTGGCTACCCTTATCACAACCTTGTTGGAAATGAACATGGTTGGTTATCCTCTTATGTTGCCTGATATGGTAGGAGGCAATGGCTACGGAGACGACAAAATTGATGCCGAACTCTTCATACGTTGGCTTCAAGCCAATGTGTTCATGCCCTCCATTCAGTACTCATATGTTCTTTGGGACTTCAATGACAAGGTAAGGATATACGTCATATGAAGAAAGTATATAGAATTAATTTTCATTTCTATTAATGATTAATTTTTTTTATAAATATCATTTTCAAAAAAATATTTGTCAGTTTTCTTGTATAATTCGTATGTAACTCATGAAACATTTATTCATTACTAGTATTTCGATTATTTAATTGGTATGTAAATTTTTGATACATCTCGAAGACAATTCCCATTTAGATTTTGTAACATATTTAAAATGAGGGTGTTATGGTAAGTTAGGCCACCTCATTAATTCGGGCTCCACTTTGGGAAAAAGCCAATTGTAACATGTTGAAAATGAATGGGTTTAGTGGTATGGGTGGTATAGACTATACCTTTAACTAAGTTAATAATTTCCAAATGAATTGAAAAATGGTACTTAAACCACTCACATTTAAGTAATTAAGAGTCCCACATTAGGAACGTAAATATTGACATCAAACAAGATTGGTGTAATGGTAACCAATTATCCTTAGGACCACTAAGCAATTCAATGAAAATCTTAATTGATGGATTTCATGACAGGCGGAGTTCGGTCCATTTATTAAAATAAAACACACAGAGAAGGTATTAAATACGCGCAGCTTCAAATAAAACTGGCTTTAATGGACTATCTACTACATTTCTAGTAACTAACATTGCTAATCTACACATGCTCACAAAATCCCTTTCATTCCCCCAAAATTTACACGCTTTATATTTGACAATCTTTTTCTCACAGTGATGTGGGTTTATTAATGAGTCCCCAACACATCATCTTCATCCTATAATAAATTTTCGCATTTATCTCTTGGCACACAAAGCTAATTTGTCCTGATGCACAGACGACACATCTTTTTATAAATGGAAAGTTCAACGTAATGACGCACACGCGTACTTTCGTCCCATTACGCACTGCTCGCATCTACCAAGACTTGGTCGCAGCCAGCCATGCTGAGTTACCTTACTTATTGACGTAGGCTAAGACGTGAACTGCCTTTCGCCAAACTGCGGGGGCGCGCAAGGTTGTTGTTGAGTTCGATGACCTCTGAGCTGCCCACCGCCACGACCGTACTCGCCTTCTCAGCTGAACGGTAGAAGCCGCCTCTCACAGACCCATTCACGGTTGCCACCAGTCACCTCGCAAAAAACTTGTGGTCTAATTAAAGTTCATGACCATGCTTCCGATTCACCAACTCCCGGATCGCGAGCTGAACCCGTCACGAGATACTTTTCCAAGACTGTAACTAATTACCGACTTAATAACTTGCTAGCCATCTGACGCGATGCTGAGTAACTCGTCATTAAAATATCGAAATGATCTCGAAGTCGTATATTAAAAAGTCTCAAAAACTAAAATCAATCAGAAAACAAGTGATTGAAAAATCTCGCACTCGTAAGTGATCGAGGCGTAAGTGCTAACTCACTTAGCCGTGAGATCTGGCTATGACCAATCAGCACGTCCGTATCTCACTCAATAACTCTGACAGTAAGTACGTAAGTCTGAACCTCTAAGAAAGAAAATCTCTGTGTGTCAGCGGTTCCGCGCATCTAATTAAATAACGAACATCCCCTCCTTTTCTCAGAATTTTGAAGAGACAGTCACTTCAATCCTCACGTCACATCGTTCTTTAAGTCAATTATTGCGTTACGCACACTCCACGTGGAGCCACTTTGATTGGCTGAGTGCTCGTGACGTATGTTAGGTCCTCGACGAATGACACTGCCTTATTTTTAACAACACTTGTAGCTTTCCGGGGCCCCACGAAGTGACCACATGGTCACCCGCTCCTTTAGGGATCCTCGTGTCTCGAGACCGCGACCCGGGTGATTCCTTGTCTTTGGTATTTGCTCCGCATCTTTCCCTTGTCAAGTGACAATTGGCCACCCACTAAAGAACTCCCGGACCTTATTGTTCGAACAGGCTCGCATGTTCCCTGGTGTCCACCACGCTCTGTCGGTCGATCTTTTGTTCGCCTTATGCGTCGTCATAAGATTCTCGCTCCCTTGTTCTGCGTTGTGGCGATCCACTATGATCTTAATGGGTTCTCAGTCTCTTTAACTTTTCGATTTTTATGATTCTGTTTTCCAGTTCTGAGTTTTACATTGAGACGACCCAAAAATCGCTCCCTCGAATTTCAACGCTTCTTCACCCACACCATTTGTTAAATCTTTTCAACGCGACCCCTGGTTAATTTTGACCTGTCTTCTATTATATTTGTCATTTCTTTATCTTCCGTTTCCGCGCGGGCTACTGCGCAGAACCCTCTTCCTTGAAAGAGATTTGTATAACTTTATTCAAAGTTTTTTAGAAATCTGTTGGTATTTCAATTTTTCAAAAGCGGCTTCCGCGCCCTTTGTCGGTGCGTAGCGCTTTGCCTTTCTGAAACTCAGCTCCCTCGGTTACTCAATGTTACTTTTCACAATGTATCTTATGATCTCTTTGCTTCATGATTTTAATTTAAATCACCGAAATTAATATTTCGTGACAATATGTTCTTGACAATTTTCTTCTCTAGACTGTAGAGATCTCCAAGAAGTTCACCAACCTCCATGCTGATTACGCAGATGAAATTATCCGTTTAATGAAGAGAGCTGTAGAAAGTGGGCATCCAGTCAATCCTCCTGTTTGGTGGGTGGATCCTACTGACGAAACAGCTCAACTCATCAACGACGGTGAGGATAGAATTTTTTCATTATTGTGAATTATAAGAATAACGTCTTGCAATGAAAATTTTGAATAAAATCTACTTAGAGAGGTAATTCTAATGAAACCTTTTCATTTCAGAGTTTCTGCTGGGTGAAGACATCCTGGTTGCACCCGTCATTAAGCAAGGAGCAGTGTTTCGTGATGTATACCTTCCGAAAGGCAACTGGATTGATATGAACAACGCGAATACTGCAAACATCGTGGGACCCACATGGATCAGAGACTACCCTGCTCCTATTGATACTCTGCCGTACTTCATGCGCGTTTGAATGTAACTTTATGTAGTTTTAGTGTTAGAGTTAGATGATGAATAGTGTAAGGTAAGATACAATAGTGTTTGAAAAATTCGATTTTTTGTGAATAAATTTATTCTTAAAAACGATCATATTACTTTTTCTTAAAATATATACCTCTTTCCGTTCGTTTCTATTTCCCATATTTTGGTTTATTTGCGAATCTTTTTCTGTCTTGTTTTGGCACAACGTAGCATCTGTTTTCAATTGACGGANTTTGGTTTATTTGCGAATCTTTTTCTGTCTTGTTTTGGCACAACGTAGCATCTGTTTTCAATTGACGGAGAAGTTTATTATTACGCACTAAAGTAGTCACGAATAATTTGTGTCAATGTAAATGTCTGACAGAGAGATTATTCAAAACGGCTCATTTCCCACACAGAGAAATAAGCGTTGATATAGCATAAATTCTTCCACCGGGAAAATATTTCTTTTCTGTTCTCACGGCTTCTTGATAACGAAATATTTAGTCTTGAGTCTTTTTTCTTCATGTTTGAGATTCTGCGTTTACACAACTGTAGTAAACATGACCATAGGGATGAGCAAGTGACCATTGCCGGTCAAATAAAATGATTGGCCGTTTGGCGTTAACAGATGGGCACTCAATGGCCATTTTGTACTAAAGAATTTTTTGTGTAAACTTTATACTTTTTATTTGTACATACTTCTTCCGTGTACCCTACACGCGGAGAAGATATGTGATAACTTTCGGTCAGGTGAAAATGGCGACCAGCCGGGACTTGAACCCGGGTCTCTTGCTTTGATCGCAAGGGTGNTTATACTTTTTGCTAACATGCGTTGAATATAAAACATGAAAATTTTCAAGAATCAACCTTCGGTTGTCAAAAAAAGTATTAAGTTCCTAAGACGTAAATAAAAGAAATAATTTTTTAAAAATAGTTTATAGTATTTTAAGTAGATTCTCCCTTGTTTTATCTTGTGATAAAATGAAGTAAAAGTCACGTTTATTTTAAATGAAACAGCGAAGAAAATGCAAATGTTTTATAATAAAAAATTATTTCCGTCCTAATCGTTCAGTGACCCATTTGAAATAGGAACTTGATATTTTGAGGAGACGTTGCTTTTAAATTTCATGAGAGGAAATTTTAAGTTTCACTACGAGAAGAATTTTTGGAATAAAAATTTTTATGTGGTGAACTAGGAGAAACTTGATGTTTAAGTTTCCGTTATTTTTACTATATATTTCATTAACGTTTTGAGATAGAGTGTTTTTGTGTGTATCTAAACACACCGCATTAAATTACTCCGCATTCACATACTAGAGGGTCCAGGAAAAATAAATTACCTTTTCACACCAATATCGCGGTTCATACAGTTGTGACTACTGAAAAGCGATCCCTCCTATTCACGAACTACTCCTAGTATCATCCACTAACACCTCCAAGTGAGCCAAGTTATTGTTAAACCCAGTTAACCGGCCTACCTTCTAACAAGAACCCTACCATCCACCTATTGCTCTATGTAGATAATTTTCAATAGCACGCTACATTTCCCATTTACAAATGCTACAATAAAAAAGGGCTAAACACGTATTCTGTGATAACATTTTGCACTTTGCTGTGTACTTTGGAATCGTTTTATTCACACTCACCTTAATTGTGGTAAACAGTACAAAATATACGGTCTAACACCGACGCTCCCTTTCATAAGATACGATGGTACGTGTAGTAGGGGTTCGTCGAAAAAAAGGGGTTTGGAGTATAGAATTCTATAAGGACTCAGAAGATGCCTATTTGTGTGCTAATGAAGAAAAAAATTGGAGAAAAGTTTGTACATTTTATCTTAAGTTCGCAGAAAGTGACTAAAGTTAGGGAAGAAATAACAAATGTATGAAATTTTTATTTTCAAGCTACAAATATAAATGTATTGATTTTTTATTATAATAGAATGTACGGACTTTACTTTTAGAACCAGATTGTACAAAATATAATTAAAAAATACCACTCTTTGTTTTCATTTTACGCAAAAAAATATTGTGAAAAATTTAATTTTTTCAGTTTCAAATATCCATAGATTTCTTTTCGGTATAGAACGTCCGTTTCACAATATTCTGACTGTTTTGCTGTGTAATGGTCATATAACGACGATAGTCACAAAAACTATCTGCCACCCTTATCGCTGGAGGGAGATAACAAACCCCGGTGCAATTTGGTGGGGGCTGTCGTTTCCTTTCCATTGTACTGCGCGACTAGCTGTGTATTATTTCTCCACATTTCGGTGTTTTTTATTGTTTTCATACTCGTCGAGTTGAAAGTTTGGAATTAAATGCTCCACAATTGTCAATAAAATATAAAATAGTTTTCATTAAAAGTTCATTCATTACTCTTCCGTAACAGGTCAGGCAACAGTGACACCATCCATTCTCATCAACGCGCTGTTGCGAGATCTTCGTATGAATCCTATCCATGGTGGAAGAAGAAGGTGAGCCGAACACAGTCTCTATAGAGATTATTTTTTCTTTCTGACAACCACCAGATGGCATGAGACTAAAAGAGCGGCGCGCAATTGGTCAATTAGGTGGTCATGTAGGAATATTACTTTCATTAAATTTGTTTTATTATATTGTATAATCCACCTCCGATGTTTTTTATTGTTTCTAACTATCCATAATAAAATTATTTCATATGTACTCAACATCGGTACGGTTTTCGAATGCCTTGACTGTTCTCTTCTACTCGTATGCCATCTGGAAAATCATTATGCAGTTCCTGGTACTACGCCAATATATTCATCCAGCGAAACCGAGGATAAACCCTGGAATGGTTACGTGGATCGCAATAGTCATCCATGCGAAGCAACCATCTTTATTATTATTTTTCATGTTGTAACAGTAACACAGCGTGCGATCAGATTACTAAGCTTCGTCGTGTATTGCATCACCTCCACGTTGCTTCACCTTTTTATCCAGCGTGGTTTTCTTGGTGTTCTGTAACAATGCGAGTATGATGACATGCTTCATCTACACGACCTATTATGAAAGCAAAGTTCCATTCGAAAGCGACCAATTTCGTAGGTAGTTTCAATTGTTGAAAATTATATTAGGAAAACGTTACGCATGAAATATTCAATTTGAGATACCTTTTTATTTATTCAACAACATTAATAAAATGTCTGTTTTTTTTTTTACTTAAATTTCATCTTTAAAAAAATTTCATCTTTTAAAGTTTTTTCTACGCGACCTCTCACGATGTAGCCATGATTTAATTCCCAGTGGGGCCATAAATATTTTGTAGTTTTTCACTTCAGTGTCCCAGTTCATATAGCTGTGACAATTCAAAAGCGAACCCCCCCCCTCCTATCCACCTCCTACTACGTCTAGTATGACTAACTCTTACTATTACTTTCGTCTCATATTAACACCTCCACATAGGCTAAGTTGTTGATACACCCAGATTACCGGCCCAGACTATGGCCCATACCACCCACCTCCAATCGTTACATTTAAATAAGCTTGAATAGCAAGCTGTAATTTCCAATAACAAATACTACAATGAAATGGATTCCTAAGCACGCCCAGTGTCATTCGCGCGGTCTCTCACAATGCAAGGCCATATATAGATAAGGTGCCGACAAAGACGAGCATCGATAGGACTCGATTGCAAACACGTGACTTATTGCGTCCATGTTGATGCTAACTCCGATTTGTAATCATAATAATAATAAATTTATTGTCAAAAAAACAGTACAAATTGCGTATGACCACGTGGAGGACAAACTAATTTACTCTCCGGAAGCAAGCAAGGGACCATCCCATCAATTCCGATCAAGGGCCCTAAGGCAGAGGCGGATTAAAAAAAAATATAGTAATTCGACATTTCGTTCACACCAACGAACGAATCGTTCTTCTCTCATTGTTAACTAAAAACATCAACATGGCTGCTGTTGGCAGAAGCTATACTGAAAGTCATGTAACTTTGCCGGAAATTTTGCGTCATGGCTACCCAACACAAATTACACCACCTACGAATTTAAGTAATATCCAAATACATATTAATAGGATATAAATTAATATAAAAGATATTATGAAATTGAATATCTTCAAATCCGCGGTTAAAAACTACCTCCTGCACCAGTGCTTCTACACTGTAAAAGAATTTATTGATTTTAACAAAAGTTAAATTCGTCTTGTGCTTTATCACGCCATTGCTGTAGTACTTTTTAAACAACTTATAACAATTTCAAAAACTATTTTCTTGCATGATTGTGTTGTCTTATGGCTCATATTAATTTAGTTTTATGTGTACTCAACATTGGCACGTTTGTGTACATAAATTCTGTAGCCCCATCCTGGCCCGGGTTTTTCTCCGGTTTTCCTTCGGGTAGAGGCGGATTTATCATACAGGTTCTCTAGGCTTTGTCTAGGGGCGGGTCTATTGTAACAATAAATCGTGAATTTAGTGTTATTTCAATTTTTAAGCACTATACTCAGAATAATCTATAGTTCGATAATAACTTACATGTAATTTTTTGCTTAAAATTACAAACATATTGACATTCTATTAGTATTATAACTCGCAGCTAACTTTTTATCTTATCTAGGAATTTTTGCTGAATTTTTTGAATCCGCCTCTGCCTTAGGGCCCTTGATCGGAATTGATGGGATGGTCCCTTGCTTGCTTCCGGAGAGTAAATTAGTTTTTTTTCCCTCCACGTGGTCATACGCAGTTTGTACTGTTTTTTGACAATAAATTTATTATAGGAGAGACTAAAGCGACTATTTGCTGTAAAGAAATACAAGTAATTATTCAACAAAGAAAACAAAGTAATATTCGTTCCACACGCTCGATAGAGAACGAACAGAATAGCACCACTAGAGCAAGTGCATTGAATTGATGGCCTATATTGGCAATGTACTTAAGTTTTCAGAAATTCGAATACCCTGCTAAAATAACGCGAGGTACAAATATCATTACTCTTATGGACAATGGCGAATTAAAAGCGTTGGCTACAGTGAGCACTAGCTCTGTACCAACATCAAGACAGTTAGATTGACAAATAAATAAATAATTTATTGGCAAGATACCTGTTACAAACTGCCTATGACCACTTTGAGGACAATTAAGTAATTTACTGCGACTAATATAAACTAAACTAATAAACACATTGCATTAATAATAATACTAATAATAAATTTATTGTCAAAAAATCAGTACAAATTGCGTATGACCACGTTGAGGACAATAAACTAATTTACTCTCCGGAAGCAAGCAAGGGACCATCCCATCAATTCCGATCAAGAACCCTAAGGCAGAGGCGGATTCAAAAATTTCAGCAAAAATTCCTAGATAAGATAAAAAGTTAGCTGCGAGTTATAACAGAATGTCAATATGTTTGTAATTTAACGCAAAATATTTACATGTACAAATTATTATCGAACTATAGATTATTCTGTTATTGTTTTTATTTCCGTTCATGTTTTTTCTCTTGAGTTGAATTTCTCGAGGCAAAGTAACAGGACATTGGTTAAATTGTATGTATGGCCTTGTCATGATGTATTCGTCAAGTCGGCTCACTTCTCGCTCTTACACTATGCCCCTGTCGTGCCGCGTCGGATGCTTTGTTGTGGGCCACGCATTGGCCGGGTGGGCATGGGGATGGGGGCCTCCTCTCTCCACTGCATCGTTTGACAACACTGTTGCGTGGATTTTACTTCATAGCGAGCGAAGCGACTGCCACTTCCCGCTTCCTTTGATGTTTCCATAATAATATGTTTTCATATTAATGAGTTTCCACATGGCGGCGAAACATGTAATAAAAACGCCCCGTTTGCGATTTTTTCGCCGCTGCGGGGTAGGGAAGCGAGCGAAAATAAAACGCCCACTGAGTAAATAAGACTGGCTTTGTAATGGAGAGTTCCCTCCAATGATATATCGATCATCAGAAAAATAAAATACCTCAGATTTTGATCAGAGAAAATAAAAATGGAATCAACATAGATGCTGAGGTTTTTAACGCACTCTTCCAACGTCACAGAGGATAATTTGTTTTCTAAAACTTCTAACTTTGAGTGTAGCCTAACTACATTTCTACCTGTTCTCTTGAATCCACTGTGTTTCAGATTGGAATGAAAAAAGTTATTGAATAAGTAAACGACGGGGAAAATGTTTTCTTAAGAGTCTAATCCTGTCACCCGAATTGGTCGCAAAAAGTTTACTTCAGATTATTTTACTATATACTCCTGAATAGTTAAAATTACTGGGTTAGAAATTGAAAGAGATGGATCATTTGAAACAAAGAAAAAAATAATTATGTTATGTTGAATGAAAACGGGAGATGGGACCGAGATTCGAACTCGGGGACTTGAGTTTAACGTGCTCATGCGCTTACCGACTGCCTCATCCCGTTCGCCTCTCGGGCCCGTCTTCCATCCTCATTCAACTTGCAAGACCCAAAGACCTCTGAGGAGGTCTCGTAGAAACTACGCTCCTCTTATGAGGCGACTCCCTTCGGAAGTACTTTGTTTTGGGTCGTATTTTCCAATTCTGATTCACAAATACATTGAAATATCTAGATTGCGGTGAAACGGTAATTAATCTGTTTCCTATTAAGTAAGCGCATGAGCGCGCTAAGCCCATGGTCCCGAGTTCGAATCTCGGTCCCGTCTCCCATTTTCATTCAACATAACATAATTAATCTGTTGCCTGTGGGTAAGGTTCACCGCAATTTAAGAGATGTATATGTGTTCGTGAAACAAAAAATGTTACAAAATTTTGACAATTAAGTTCAATACTGTTATACAGCTAAGTATCTGTATAATGTAGTTATAAAATATCTTTAAATATGCTAATTTCATATATCTTTCGTAAGTTAATTCTGTATGAATTGTACAGTTTGGTAACTAGTACCATCATGAAACGAGGAAATAAATTTTCCACTTCTATGAATCTATGTTAATCATTGAATTCAGTATTGACAAATTTTGGTTTTGCACAGAAACTATTTCGTTTCCTAACTTTTTAATCAACAGAAAGTCTGGTTAATTCGGTTTCATACTATATACAGATACATGTATAGCGGTGGAAATATACTTTTTCATATATCACAATACACGAACTTTCGATTTTCGTGGTTAATATTTGCGAAGGAGGGGGATATCGTCTGATATTGATTTAATTGTCACCAGAAATGAGTATTGGCGTGATGTTGAAGAACAATTCAATGTAAAATGTTTTTTAGCATTGATAAAACCCCATTATTATCGGATTTCGTTCTATGAAAACATGCCCTGGAAAAAGAAGAGATAAAATCATTTCCTTCTTGGAATATTATTCATCTGCTCTCAAGGTCTTTATCGTTTCTGTAATTAGACGCGATTGAGTTTATTCCCCACTCATTTTGTGAATGTATCCGCTGAACAAAATTCGCGCAGTCCTTTCGAGGGTAACATTTTGAGAGGAAATTCCCACAAGTGTCGCGCTGAGAGAAATATTTCGTGGGAGCAGCGCGAAACTTTTTTAATGGAGAAACACTTTCAGGCTTGCGCTGAAAAAAGGCGAAATCATTAATTACAACGGTGTCAGGGGCAGGAGTGAATATTTTAGAGGTCAATAAATCGGCTGGAGTTGTAAGTCTCGAGTAGATTTGTGGAAGCTGTGGGGGAGACACTTCCGGAAGGGGGTGGGGGGGTTGTTGGAGGGAATTTGGGGAAAACGTGGCATGGGCAAAGGAGTGGGGAGAGAGTTGGTGGAATGAGAGATGTGGATGATAGAAGTGTGAGGGGTAGAGGAATTATCTTTTGAGAAGGGGATAGGGAAAGTTCACCTTGTGGTAATGAAGAACACTATAGCAATACATGGACAGGAAATAGGGGGAATACTTGAGGAGAGATGAGAACTTGCTAAGCGTCGATGGATGGCGTCAAGCGATGGTTAGGAGTTTTCAGATTTTAATGAGAGACGATTAGTAAGCACACGCGTGTGTTGTAAGTGCACAAGGGCACTAACACGGAAAATATTGAATAAAGGAAGGACAAGTCTTAGTCCACGAACTGCCCAGAATTCGTCATAAACACAAGAGTCAATCAGGTATACGAAAATTTTTCTTGGAATATTTAACTCCGTTTAAATTCGACCATCATTTACCAAACATGAAATTGTAATAAGTATATAATGCTCAAATTATATAATGTAGATATGAGCAAGGAGCAATATCCGATAAATGTAAAGCAAATGACGAAAAAGGTTTTGTATGCACGCAGAAAAGAGATGAAGAATGAGAAGATGAAACGCAGAAGAGGCAAACTGATATAATGAGACATGGTTCTGCAGAGCGAAAAATATCCATTATGAAAAGAAGACAAAGAACTGGTAAAAAACGTTCGACTTAAACTGTAAAAGACTTGAGAGGAAGTTAGATCACGGTAATCGACAGCAACTTTTACTGAAGATTCTTATTTGAAGATAAAAAAGTGTTGGTTTTTGAATTTGGTGTACAATGGTAGAAACTCACAAGAAGACTAAAACGAAAACATTTAGGTGCTGATACTTTTATGACAAGAAAAGATGAACCAATTGTTAGCCAAATTACTATCAACCTAAAGATTGAAATAAAATGGTTTCAACGCTTTTAAATAAAAATTTTGAAATGTACGTACTCCAAATATTTACGAATCTATATTTTAAATACAAAACCTAACCATTTTTCATATTTATTCAAATGTATCCAGAACGTATGTATCCAGAATGACAAATTTATCCAGAAAGTATGTAGATGGAGAAACCAGTTCATGTGAGGAAAATTAAACCTGCAATTAAGAAAATACAATTGTAGCGTGAAAACGAAGAAATTTAAAACTATATGGGTGCAAGTAATCAGTACTATTCTAATAACGTCCGGAAGGAGATTGATTAAATTACATTATCATAGTTCCATCTATTCAACATGTATCATCATATGATTCTTAAGCAAGAATGAACTTCCGTCAGATGTCAAAACAACGACATATGATATTCTTAAAAACTGCTTCGCGATAAAAAAAGAAAGTTGAAAAGACGAATAAATTAAAATACACATCTCACAATGGAAATCGTCTTCGTTCCCCTTATTTCACTGGGTCTCCATAAAAACCTAAGTTCTAAAGGTTATCGTTCCACCCACCACTGAAATAACCATCTGTTCGCTGTTAGAGAACTCGCGAACAATACCTTCGCTCGTCCCTCGTTAAACGCCTGGGGTCCGAGTCAAACATAATTATCATCATTCGCGAATATAGCAGTGGCTAGAGTCCAACAGCAATAATACACGCTCCGAATTTGTCAACGCGGTTCATAAAATGCCTGCTCCCCCATTTCAGAGAGAATTGGACTGTTAGGGTTCACGGAATAGGGTGAGCCACGAAATCGAATTCACGACGATTCCGGAAGCTGACAATTCCACGAGAAAATACGCAGTAGTTTGTGTTAGGGGGAGTAATTTGTATATCATTGGTTCAGAGATTAGTCCATATGTCAGATGTACTGAGCGTATTAGTATAAGATATTCAACTCCATCATTCTCGAAAAATAATTGAACCCATCAGTGCATTTGTAACTAGCGACCCAAACCGACTTAACACGGAGAAATTTTGTAACATGAACAAATTTAAAGCTTAAGTTTCAATTTGTGAACAATACTTTTCTAGTCATTGGAAGTGTTTATTTCCTATTTCTTTTGACATTTTTAAAAATTTTGTCAAACAAATTAGACAAAATCAATTTTTTACCTCAGCTCCCATCCCACAAATCTCAACTAATGGAACAAAGCGTGAAAATTGTGTAGATAATTTTGTATCTTGAGAACAAATATTTTAGAACTTTCTCCCTTACATTGTTACTTTGTCGTCAAGAAACAAGTAAAGGAACTGTACAAAGACACAATTTTATTTTTAGGAAAATAAAATTACAGTGTGGAAATTTTTGTATCATGAGTTGTACCCTAGTTTTTATTTCGAGATTTACGTACGCCTCAGAAAAGAAATTAAAAACAAAAAGAAAATACAAAAAAAATAATTCAAAAATGATGGGTTAATTACGTATCATATTTCATATACTCCTCCCTTTTAAGAGTGAGAAATACGTTGCCTATAATTTGTTGGAATGATTACGAGCAGGATTGACATAATTCGTGTTTGGTGTGTAATTTGGAAATGGATTATAATTTAGGATGGATTATAATTTAGAAATGGATTATACTTTATAACCTTTTCTTCGTAGACAAACTTACGTTTCTTGTTTCTTGTAAGTATTACACGACGTTTCCACCCCTTGCTTGTGCTTAACAGGCGAATAATATTTTGTTATATAAAATAACGTCAACGTAGCAATATAAATAAATATTATTTATAAATAATTTTTCTTGGAATTGTGTCGTATTCCTCATTAATATAATACTAGGAAATGGAGAAAGACAGAAAAAAATAAATTTCGAAATTGTTTCACTTCAGTTAGATGAATAAACAAAATAAATAAATAAATTTTATTGTAAAAAAAGCAGTTGCAAACTGCGTATGACCTTGTGGAGGATAATAAACTAAGTTACTCTCCGGAAGCAACCAAGGAACCATCCCATCAATTTCGATCAAGGGCAGTAGCGGATTTAATACTTATAAAAAAATAACAAAATACGTATTTTTATCAATTTATTTGTTCAAAATGAATCGTAGATATCACGTGTAGTCCAAATTTGAGATTAAGAATAACAAAAAAGTATTAAATGACATAATGTAGAACATCTTTAGAAACTGTCTTGAAATTTCTTTATAAAAATTCATAATGATTATATATCATTTCCAAGAATAACAAAAAAGACCGCAAAATTACTCAAAATAATTAAACATTATACATATATAAATATAGTACATTTTGAAAGGGTTGATGTAAATGACGATAATTTCAGTGTTGGTCGAATGCCGTCGAAGGGTTCCTCCAAAGGGGCGGCAAATGTCTATCGCAGTCTGAACCTGTCTGGTCTCTCGAAACACCTCCCACAATGCCAACTGCGGTTTCTCCAGTCGGTTTGCTTTGCGCCGCAGGTCACCTCCGCCATTCGCAATTAGTCGTACGTGTCTATTCCAGACATGGCAAATTGCTGGGCACACGATCGCCCCAGACCCTTGAAGGACCACTATAGAGAGAAAATGAATGGCTCGGAGCTAGTTTCAGATTTACTGGATCTATTTCTTGCGACTGAATATTAGCTTTCTTCAAACTTTACACAACTTTCAGTACAAACAGCATAAAACATTTAATTATAGAAAATTATTCCTGAGAAAATTATTCTACAATTCTGACACATTCGACCCTAATTTTGAGTAATTGAAAATGAGTACAAAATTGTGCGATTACACGAAATAATGATAACTAGATAAACCAACTGACCCACGAGAATAATAACTTTAGCAAGGCTACTACAATTAACGTCCATTACTTAATATAATGAAACGAACAATTAAAAACTTACGTCCTTTTATGGACATTAAATAATATTTATGTGAACAGCTCATTACGTTTCGACTTGGATTAAAGTCGTCGTTACGTGATTCAAATAATAACAAATTATAACAATAAACATAACAACAGGACGAATGAACATGGAATAAATATAAACACAAAACATGTTTGCAAAAAAGCAGAAACAGAAACACCTTTTAATATTGTACTGTATGAACCAGATTGAATTTACGCACAGACACTGAAAAACTAACTCCCGTGTGTATTTTTTATAAATATCATTTCTGATATACGTTTGTTATAGTTAACTTCTTTGTTCAAATTAATGTATTTTCCCAATTCATCAAGTGAAACGTAGTGATCTTTTCACAGAATATATAAATATTATTCCAAGTCCATAAAATGTCGTAAGTTTTAAATTAATTATTTCTTTTAATTACCAGGGTAACATGGCAGATACTGCTTTCCCTCATCTAGGCCAGTTTCACTCGGTTTCGTATATAGCTTGACACAATGTAAACATTTTTTTTTTTGTGGGGCTTTACGGCTCGTCGACATCGAGGTCATTGGAGTCCTAAAAACCTGTACAGGTAGGGAAAATGCAGTTACGCACTAGGGAGAGCCAACATGACTCTCCCCGCGTGTGTGACTACCATACCCACTACAAACCCTCCTGAATTACAACTCAAAAATCAACATATCTCATTAAAAAGAAGAAGAAGAAAGAGGAAAATGAAAGATACCCTAGCTCCAATGGCGTCGGGATCGAAAAGAAGAAGAGGTGACTACGGAAGGTCAGGAAAGAGAAAGGAAGGAGCCTAGCAAAAGTAAGTGGAAGTAATGCCAGACTCAGCTCGGGGCCCCGTTTTTGCCAAACACGTACTTACTAGATGTAAATCCCCTGGGAGGAACAATGTAAACATGACATCAGAACAGTTCGGAATATGATAATGCACAATAGAGCATCTGACTCAATTCCCCAAGAATATTGTTTCCTGGCTAGGTGCGTAGACGCATTCAGTTGTCAGGTACTCAAGTGACATTCTTTTGAAATATATGAGTCAAGTGGTGTCTTTTCTTGACGTAATTTTTAAACGCCGTTATCTCGGAAAGCGAAATGTGAAAGATCAAACGATAGAAAATCGCCGACACATCTTTTATATTCTAAAGTACGATAATTCATTAGCGCGATATGTTCCGTTAGTATACGCAGAAAAGGAACGTAAATTTTTTGGGACGTTTGTGTATTGTACACATGTGTATAATAGAGAGTTTTTGCATAGCGCACTGTCGTATACGCTACCCACATGCAAGTTGCTTCTGCGCATGCTCAGAAGCGAGTGGTACACTAACGCTCCTAGAGTAGAACGTTTCAACGCCTCTGTTAGCGTATGATGTTAGTGGTACGCTAGTGAGAGAGAGGTCATTGCAGATTCTCATCTGTACTTGAGGTTATGTTGTTATCTAAGAGGGCATACGAGAAATTTGTTGGTTTTGTGTGCCGTATGAGCACGTGCTGATGTACTCACAGTACAGTTTACTTGTGAACGCTTGTATAGAAGTAGTTTATTAGAGTTTACAATTTTTAATATAATTTGAGTGGAAGGTACGCTATGCAAAATGACTACACTAGATTTTTCCATGAACGTTACGCAGTTAGCATCATTGATGTAACGTATACGCTAGGAAGCGTGTACGTTTTGGAAAAAACTGTCTAATGACTATACGTATCTTAAGAGAAACTACTCATCTCTCACTTTTCCAACTCATTAAACACAATTTGGGAGTATTTAAACTTGCTCATCCATTGCCCCTGGCGAAAATAAAATAACTTATAATCACACGACAGAACTTAATGTTTCCCTTCCTTGAACGCATTCTTTGTATTTGTCGTTCCTCCCCTATTCTTCCAGACGGAATGCTGCTGGAGAGGATGTTTAAAGCGCGCGGGCCACTTGGCCGAAATCCACTCAGCCAACTTCGATATGCGACCTTTCTCGAGGGCTCTCGTTGCCGTGCCGGGGCTGAACTGTTGGTCAGGCGCAAGACGCCTACGCAGCCAGTGACGCTTGGAGGAACAACTATATGCGCGCTCTGACGGAGATGGAGAGGAGAGGTTATCACGTGCGGGATACGATGATGATACGAACAGAAGTCAATGTGCCGAGGGACAGGACAGAGGGAGAAATTTAAGCTAGAATGAACGTGTCAGGAGCTAGTCAAGCACATAATAATTTATGAAATTGTATTAATAACTTTATCTATTTGCCTTATATAATATATATTCGCTAAATAGCTTAGTAAAATCAATGATATTAACCTATTAATTTCCTTAGTTTCCTAGTATTTATTATTTTCAGAATATTCATTATGAAATTGATTTTTCGTTCAATATATAATGCCACCTACGTGCAGTGGCGGATCTACACCGTATTGAAGGGCATTTTTTGTTTAAAAATTATGTTTTTACAACACACATTTTATTTATGTTACCTTTAAATAACACTCATCAAATAAAAACCGGGTTTTGCTCCGGTTTTCCTTCGGGTAGAGGTGGATTTCTTACACAGGTTCTCTAGGCTTTGTCTAGGGGCGCGTTTATTGAAACAAGAAATCGTAAATTTAGTGTTATTTCAATTCTTATGATTTTTAAACACTATATTCAGAATAATCAATAGTTTGATAATAATTTGTACATGTAAAATTATTTTTTTGTGTTAAATTACAAACATATTGACATTCTATTAGTATTATAAATCGCAGCTAACTTTTTATCTTATCTAGGAATTTTTGCTGAAATTTTTGAATCCGCCTCTGCCTTAGGGCCCTTGATCGGAATTGATGGGATAGTCCCTTGCTTGCTTCCGGAAAGTAAATTAGTTTATTGTCCTCCACGTGGTCATACGCAGTTAGTACTGCTTTTTTGACAATAAATTTATTATTAAATAATTAACTATCAGCTATTATTAATAACAATAACTCATTTATTCATGTAATTAATACGATGTTATTAATTTTATTAAACTGTTATTATTAATAACAATTATAACTAATAATAATGATTAATCTGGTAACACTTTTACAGAGTATGCCATTTATCAGCTTAAATATAATCTATTAAAATTTCAGATACAATGCAAGAGGTGGAGTGTGTGTGTGTGTGGGGGGGGGTTAAGCCCCCTTAGCCTTCCAGATAGATCCGCCACAGCCTGTGTGCATGTAATTGGGTAAATTGTTTTGTATATGAATCTTGCACACTTCAAAACCACTTTAGGTGTAAAATAAGTAACATGAAATGTTGATATGAACTGACGACGTTAATTTATTCTTTATAGTATGCAAGGCTAATTTAAATTAATGTCTCTCTCCAAAACAATCAGTTATTGGTTTTTGAAGGGTAAAAAATCTTATTTGTAGCTGTAGTCTAGAAAAATAGTATTATTATTTAATTATCATTATAACAGGAATTCACGAATTATGGTGCACTAATAACTGCGAATCATGAATGAGACCGTTTAAAGTGATAAAATATATTTTTGAATGGTCTCTAATTTCATTAGAGTTCTCTTGTTTTGCAGCAGTAACTTTAATAATTTTTCGGAAAGGGATAACAAATTCCTTAGTGTCATTTTCCATGTTTTTGTGAGAAGTGTACTTTTTACATCGATTCCGTAAGAAACTAATGGGAATTTAGTTATAAACCGTTCCCTCCGAGACGAATATGAACCCCGCATGATCCAAATTTTATCAGACAAGTTTGATGAGATAATACATTATTATTTCATTTAAAATATTTAGGGCATTCAAAAACTGTCACCGGGTCGTTCATTCTGCCTTTACGCAACGAAAGTTATGGCATAGATTAAGGAAATTCATTACAAACATTTTGAACTTGTGCAAATCATGCATTCAGTTAAATGAAGAGAGCAAAATATTCAATCAAAAAGTTCCAGTAAAATGAAGCTTAGTCTGAATGGCTACAGATTAATAAAAAAGCAACAACAAAATATCTATTTGTACAGTCGACACATAAAAACATATTAAACGGAGAAATATCTCTAAAAAAATAACAACTTATTTCATTATTTCATTCATTTCATACTTTGTAGTATGAATTTCCAATTGAAATTTGGCTGCGAAATTATTATGAGAAATTTCATACCAAATTACACGAAATTTTCTGTAGAATATGAAAATTATTTTTCAGATTTTACGTGTCAGTAAATTCAAAATAATAATTAATACATTATTAAGACTCTTATTTTTAGTTTCATGAATTTTCGAACAGAAACACACACATACCCAAAGAGAAAAATTCTAGATAAAATAATATTTTCGATCAAAAAAGTAAAGAAAAAGTGAGATGAATGATTTGAGGTAACTAAGTTCAAAACAATAATGAGAAGTCTTCACTAAAGGAAGAATCGAATCAGAAAATTATTATTGTTTGGATTTCTCACAAATTTTGCAATAAGATAAATATGTTTGGAAATCTTTTTTAAAGGAATAGGAAATGAAGGAATAAGTGATATTTGTTTTTTTAAGATGATAAAAAGTATAACGCTGTGAATTACAGCGGATAGCATCTTAAGGACATACAAATTTTTGGTAAATTCTTACTTTTAAACAAAGAATCCGATGAAATTATTTTGATTAAAGTTTTCAGATCAGTCCGTACTAACGTGGTGCCTTATAAGAGTTTACCTATACAAGTGATGTAAAACAAGAATGTTTCACCCCCCAGGGGACTTACATCTAGTAAGTACGTGTTTGGCGAACACGGGACCCCGAGCTGAGTCTGGCATTACTTCCACTTACTTGTNGTGTTTGGCGAACACGGGACCCCGAGCTGAGTCTGGCATTATTTCCACTTACTTGTGCAAGGCTCCTTCCTTTCTCTTTTCTGACCTCCCTTCGTCACCTCTTGTTCTTTTCGATCCCGACGCCATTAAGGCTAGGGTATCTTTCATTTTCCTCTTTCCTCTCATTTTTTGTTCCCTCTTATTCTTTGTCCCCCCTCATGTTATGTACCTCCTTCATTTTAGCCCCCCTTCGATTTGATGTGTTTTGTGAGATATGTTTTGGTGTTGTAGATCAGGAGGGTTTTTAGGGGTAGGGTTAAATTATTCGACGAGTCCCACACGCGGGGAGAGTCATATTGGCTCTCCCTAGTGCGTAACTGCATTTTCCCTACCTGTTCAAGTTTTTCGGGCTCCAATGACCTTTGATGTCGACATGAGCCGTAAAGCCCCATAAAAAAGAAAAGAAAAAAAAGGAATGTTTCAAAGGGGAAATGGTATTACAAAATGTGGAATGACTTAATATTATTAAGTTAAAAGTAGGGCGGGAGAATAAAAAGTATGCTATTTGATGCCTGTAAAAGATTCATGCAAAATTAACTTCAGCTGGCCTTTGAGAATATAGGCAAATATGTTAATAGAAGATGACTATAAACAAATGGATAAATGGTCATCGTATAATAACATCTACAATACAAATATATTAATGGTAACAAACTCTTTAAAAAGAACTAGTATTGGAAGAGTGAAATTATATTTCATTTTCACGCTCACTAAGTTCATCACGAGCGTTAACCTCAGTCATTGCTGATTTTTTTCAATGGATTATTCTCGAATCTAATTAGCACGTCAGCTCACGCACCCACAGGAAAGTAACACCATTTCGAGAATTCGGCGGTATTTCCTTTTAATTTTAGACAACGTTAGAGGGCCCAGTTTTCCTTTATCTTTTATTTGTTCTCAGAGTCCCAATCAGAGTCGCTTCCGTGTCCAGTTTTGACGAGGTATCATTAGATTGCTGAATAGCTCACCAACAAAACAGAAGGACAGATCCAAAGATCAGAATTGAACCCTATTGTTATTCGGCATCTTCCGCTACCATTTGCATCCGACACAACAGTTCGATTCCTCCAAATTCAACAATTAAAAAGAAGTTAATTGTCCTAATTGAGTTTTTTCTGGGTTTCCGTCGATTGCTAAAGTTAAATGCCGGAATGATCCCTAGATTGCTACCCCAGAGTAAAGTAGAATTTA
Source organism: Laupala kohalensis (assembly GCA_002313205.1). Lineage (NCBI taxonomy): Eukaryota > Metazoa > Arthropoda > Insecta > Orthoptera > Trigonidiidae > Laupala > Laupala kohalensis. The sequence goes on from NNCF01126768.1 coordinate 111,268, forward strand.
TCTTCCATTTATAGTTATAGTTATTCATGTATGTATGTTTGACGTTGTATGAATGTTTTATTATTTTATATTATCTGGTCAGGCGGAAGGGCAGGACAGATGGCCTGAGCCTCGCCTCAGAATGAAGACATATTATTATTATAAATTATGTCAAATGTCCATTAAAATATATTTTGAAATCGTTCAGACATTTTTTCGCACCATTTACAGATTATGCCCTGAAAATATTTATCCAGTTGTTTTCATCCACTAGTTAGTGAATAATACTCATTGTTGGTTTCTTCATAATTATTTACCAATGTCCACACTACAGAGAATACTCGAGACTATTTTGAGATATGGAATGGAAAATTGGTGCAGCAATGATTGTATCTTAAAATCCATGTCTTTTCTCTTACTGCATACTCCCACTTCGAAGTCCAACTATTTGCATCCCCAAAAATGATGACCAGTTTGGTAACTTATATTGAAGCAAGAATTGTACAATGAAATGGAAAGCATAGGAATATGACATCTTGAGACAATATGAGGACAAACAATATGAGGCGCAATTTTGTTAAATTTCTGTTTCTTTTTACCGCCACAGTAATAGTTCCTTCACCACGTTGTACGCAAAGGAGAAATAAAAAGTGTTTTCCTGTATCCCTTGGATAATTCTTGAAGGACAACATTTGCTGAACCATGCTAGCATAACGTATCCTTTTATATCTGCCAGTGTGGAAACAGCGTCTCGCCAGCAACCAACACTTTGTCCAAATGTTGAAACAGTCTCCCGTGCGCTTCATGCTTTACGACCAACTGACGCTCTGTCCGCTCCGCACTTCACGATGTGCCCTAACAATTTCCATGGCCCTTCTAAATCCCACCATCATACATCTAAAGTTTCACTGCCACAAACTTCATTGAGCCTTGAAGGGAAAAAGTCTTGAAGTCTCTGGAAAGAACTCCGACTCAGCATGCATTAATACAGCTGCCAAAGCCAGTATCACAACGATAATCTACCAATTTTTTCATCTTTATCCTCCCTGCATCTAAATAAAAACACACATGAGAACCCTAAGATTACATGCGAAATCCAAATTCAGTGGAAGCGTAAGATTTCTCCAAAGCTTCGTCTATGACTTCCTATTTAATTTATACATACGAGTTTAAGGACGGTATTTCACATACAAAGTTTCAGATGCTTCTTACAGAGGTTTCTAATGCCAAACCCAAAGATATCTAATGCCAAACCCAAAGATATCTAATGCCAAACCCAAAGATATCTAATGCCAAACCCAAAGATATCTAATGCCAAACCCAAAGATTTCTAATGTCAAATCCAAAGGTTTCTAATATCAAATCCAAAGGTTTCTAATGTCAAATCCAAAGGTTTCTAATATCAAATCCAAAGGTTTCTAATATCAAATCCAAAGCTTTCGGTTCGAGAAGTGGAAGTAAAAATGTCTTACGGAGTATAATGAGGAGAGAGCGTTGTATCACAATAGATATGGTCACATTAACGGATGAGCAAAATGGATGGAGGAAGAAAATAATGTCTGCTTTATTAGAAGTATAGCAAATCCAGGGGGATAACAGCGAAGAAGGACGTATCACATTTAATAAAAATCACAAGAAATAGGAGATGGTTCAAGGCAAAAAAAAAGGAGATGATGGAGTAGNATGGAAGTAGTTTTGGGCCATGGCGATATAGTAACTTACCTATAGTGGTTTAAGAGGAGAGAATTTGAACTGTACATGTGAAAATGGGAGGAAACTATCAATTGCATTATATGGGAGTCTACGGAACAGAAAGGGGAAATTTTTTCTAATGTTTCTAATGTTTTCAAGTGTCAAATCTAAAGGTTCGAATGTCACAACCCAAGGTTTGGATTTCCAATTCCAAAGTTTTGAGAAACCATCCCCTTCCTGTCAATTTGGATCTCATATCCAAATCTTTTCTCCCTGTGTAAATCACGGAAATGTCGAAAACAATTTTTTTTTATTAAATATGTTTATAGGAAATGAAAATGAGTACAGTTATAGTTCAATTGCAGATTAGAATAGGAGACATTTCAGACTTCACCCTCGTCAGACCAGAATATATAGTAAACAGTTTTTCGAATGTTTTACCTTGGCTAGATTAAAGTCACTAACCAAAGGAGAATATAAGATAATTTACGTTTTTGACTCATCTTAATAACTTCATTAAAACATCAATAGCGTCGACATATTACTTCAGATATATATCGAACAAACTTTACCCCGTTAATGTCCGTCAGAGAGAACATTTTATTCGATACATTTAAAGTCTACGAGTTAGTACTCTGATACACAAAGAACAAATTGTGTTTTTGAGATAACAAAGAAGATATTGTTATACTCTGCTGAAAGTAATTCGAATGTTCTGGCAGTAAAGATGAAGAGGAGCTGACTCAGTGACCCTGAGGGTGATTCTCCACCCCGTGAGCCCTCGGCGGGGAGGGCGGGGAGCGTGGTGGGCGTTCGTTCGTTCGTTGAAGGGCGATGGGCAGTGCACAGGAGCGTCATCGCGTCGGTCATTACAGTCGTAAACGTGGAACATAAAACACGGGAACGAGGTGCCGGAGGAGGTGGACCAAAGGGCTCCTGCTGCCACCGGGATAATGGGAGGAAGCTAAGAGTGGCGGCGGAAAAAAAGCGCTCCAGAAGGATATGTGTGAAAGACGCTCGCGACCAAGATAACGCTTCGAGAAGTGGAAGTAAAAATGGCTGACAGAGTGAAATCAGAAAATGGTCTTATGGAGTACAATGAGGAGAGAGCCTTGTATCACAGTAGATATGGTCACATTAACGGACGAGCAAAATGGATGGAGGAAGAAAATAACGTCTGCTTTATTAGAAGTATAGCAAATCCAGGGGGAGAACAGCGAAGGACGCAACACATTTAATAAAAATCACAATGAATAGGAAATGGTTCACGGCAAAAAAAGGAGATGATGGAAGTAGTTTTGGGCCATGGCGACATAGTAACTTACCTATAGTGGTTTAAGAGGAGAGCATTTGAATTGTACATGTGAAAATGGAAAGAAACTATCAATTGCATTATATGGGACTCTATGGAACAGAAAGGGAAATATTTTTAAAAAGCAAAAAAAGAGAAGGTGTATTAACAACAGAAATAAACCTTGATTTAATTAATAGCAGAAGAAACTACGAAACTTGAGACAAACATAACATCTTCATGAGAAATTAAAAAAGGACAAGTAATAGGTAGGATACGTGATCAACTCCATGATATGGGGTTGATGCACAACGTCATGAGGGCAGAAACAAAGTGATCAGGTAAGAGACCTCATACCAGTAAAAATCAAGAAATATGCGCTAAGAAAAGATGCCAAAGAGAGTGAACTATCACGTAATGTCAGCTAATGGACACGTGACATTTATAATAAAAGAAAACGTATATAGTATTACTGCAGGTGTACGTAATAATATGGTAAACAAATTCAATTAATATTTGTGAAAGAAAACAAAATCAATGACAAAACTTATTACCTAGTTGACGGATATGGAGGGATAGAGTACCAGATAAATATAACTATATATAATATGTTCAATTTGTGAAATGGTTCTCACAAACAAAAAATTTCAATAGTTTCTAACATACCATGGCAATTTGAATACCCATTTGACTAAATATAAATTAATCGAAAGTCAAATCTATCCGTGCACAAAGGAGCAAGGGAATGTAAAACATGGTCTGTGGAATTGCGAATTGTATGGAGCTGATAGAGGCCAATACTTGAGAATTTACTTTTGCTGAGAAAAAAAGACTTATAGAAAACTAAAATTTGAAAAATTTAAAGATTTTCAACCAAATTAGGCGAATGATGTAATGTAAATAACCCTTCAGTGGTCAGGTAGCGTTCTGTAACATTTCTGGTTGGGCGGGTATACTGTCACCCCAAAATAAACGTTGTGTTTTTTGGACAGATAATTAAAACTATTTAGATATTACTCTCATCTGGGATACATACTTTACCACTTAACGCAGTTTTGTTAAATTTATTAGTAATGAAGAGGCAAAATGTATTAATATGAATGGTGCAATAAAGAGGTATTTTGTGGCAGAAGTGTAAAGAAACAAATTTATTAATCATAAAATTCTTACATTTGCTTATTTTTGTGTTATTTTTAATCCAATTAGCAAGAAAAAAAACCGAAAATCAATAAAATTAGATTATGTGTCATTAACACATACCCGTTAACTTGACACACATTTTCGCAAATAAGAAAACCCAGCACAAACAATGGCGGCTTATGAGTGTGTAGATCGACAATTCCAGTGAAACCAGATACAATCAGCCCATAATAGATTGTTAGGTAGGTACAGACGTTTCATCTTACTACATAAACTTGTTTCAGAAATAGCTATATTATATGGGGTGTTGTGACAACCCATCCGAAGAGTTAAAGAAAATTATATTGTAGGAGTTGTAAAGCAGAGAGTCAAATCAGAGACGAAAGTATGAAAATTAAATGTTTAATATTTTATTTATTTATTTCTAGCTTTATCTTGCGATGTGGCAATGTTGAGACCGTGGGGTCTCCTCCTCCACTTAACCGCATGGTTTGGTGAAGGAATTGGGAAGGATAGATGTTGGAAGAACGGAAATGGTAGGTTAAGAACCATCATTGGTCAGGAGTAGGTGAGGGAAACCCCACGCTCTTCGGTTCAGCAGTACGTTGAGAGCGAAAACGCTACCACTATGTACTCTATCTTTGATTTAAGTTCAAGTGTAAGGTAGACAAAACCAGAAAGGAGGAGATATTTCTGTGGCTTGGAAGAAAAATCAGTTAACTCTAGTTTTAATGTTTACGAGGAAAACAAGTTTCAAGTTTGGGATTCAAAGAAAAATTATTCGAAGAAAGTGTTATATTATTATTTATTGGATGTGTATTTTTATGTAGTCTATTGTTATTTTCCAATGGTTTATTATTTATCTTTATTAAAGTGTACATATTCAATTAGTTTTTATTATTAATTTTAAATTCATTTACGTCGTCTTCTCGTGTAGTTTGATTAACTTAACTATCAAAAACAATAATTTTCTAAGTTTCTTTGGTGATCAATATTGCTAAAACACAAATGTTCATCTTTCTTCGTATGTTTACCCTATAGTAGCGTAAAATTAATTTGTATATACTTGGTACGCCGCTGAGTTCATAATTCAAATTCAAGTAAACCATCTTCCTGGGCATCATTCCTTCTCTCCAGATACATTATATCCGCTCCATCACAAGGACACCTGTCCTGGACATATCGACTTCCGCTCTCGAAACTAATTTCACGTCTCTACAGCTACGTATGATGTGTCTCACTCTGAGGCGGTCCTCATGTGAAACTTCCGAGTAGGGTATATACGGTCTCTTGAGGACAATATTGCCAAAAATTTCAAAGTAAAGACATTTAAGAAAATTGGCGTGCTACCAATCTTTGAAACATTGTCTAACAAACCATGGTTTATACTTCTGTTTATGTACTTCCTTTATCCTTATTATTACAAGTGTTTGGCGATGAATTACGCTTAAATCCCAAATTTTCGTGAAATTCGTCAGATACTTATCTTTACCATCAGTTGTGGCAAACCGTTCATGAGCACACGAGTGAATTCTTCCAGTTGGGGTAGAAAATAGGTTGTTGTGAGTATTCTTACAAGCTCGATGTTCGTCAGTTTTACGTGTCAGAATCGAACAAATGAAATAGTATTTATTGCTGAAGATAATAAGTATTACTATTGTATTTCACAAGCATCATTTAATTGTGACTCAATAGGAGTTAATGTCTATTTATAATTTTGAACCTAAACACAGACCTAAAAACAAGGTGTCTATACATGTTCCTAAAGCTCACTGCTGTTCCTACAAAGCGGACGCTCTGAATGTTAAGATCGCACACACACAAAAACACGAACTTAAGTGTATTAGCACTTTTTACATAAAACTATCTTTAAGGTTAGTATGTCTCGTTTTAAAATTGTTTTCAGTTCCTCTACGTACGAAAATAAGTCAGAACTAAACAGTTTTCGATTTTAAAAGCAGAAATAATTAAAGAGTCTCTATAGTATACCGTTAAAATTTCCAAGCTATTACCAGTAAGTTTACATCTTACAAATTCTATTATATTCAAATGCTATTAATCGAGATTTACACAAAAAGTTAATAAAATGTTATATTATCGGCCGCATAACATCAATCGAATTTATTATATTCCACTAAAATATTTATTAAGTATTATTTTATAGAAAACAGAAGAAAAAAATGATTCAATATTCATAATTCACGAGAAATGTGCGCAAAAAATTAAAACTCTTTCAAAATATTTTATGTATATATGAACATGTAGCTTGTACCAACGTGTATTTGTATCCACGATTTAGTATTTCAAAATATATCCAGGTACTAAGATTTTACCTCCGTTTGCTTGAATAATAATGTATCTCACTTTTTTCCCCTTTCGTTTTCTGAAATATTTTTGGAAATTAATATACAGTTCACCAACCTTTCGAGAAAATTATTGATTTACATACAATCAATTAATTGTAAATACCACTGTATGATTCAAAGAAAAATGCTATGGTGATAATACAATATATGATGCAACTATTGAAGCATTTTATCTCACTGAATAAGGTATTAACTGAATCCTTTATCTCTCTTTCATTGTAATTAAATCACGACATGATGGTTTTCAGTATTATAGCTTTCTGTGCGAATTTACGGTGTTTACTTTATTACACTGTTTATGATCTTTGTAGTTAACACATTCTATTCTCAGCTCCCTTATAATATTGTTAGGTATTATTTTACCTTCGTTTCTACCAAAATTGTATAACCCTCAATAAAAATTATTGGTTCCTTATACATGTATCTGAACCAAAAGCAAAAAGATATATTAAAAAATACATTTTTTCTTAATATGAAGTTTTAGTCCACACTCTTCAACTGATCCTGTTTAAACTTCGGATATTAAAATAAATGGCAATATTACATTTTTGTCGGTATACGTGTCTCAACTCATCTAAAACTCACAGACCGGGAGGAAATTGTGTTCAGACTCGATAAGTCGAGGCGGATGGTGCAGTGGGTAGCTCATCGGCAGCGGGAGCAGGAATTCCCGGGTTCGAGTCTCGGTCCGTCACAATTTTCACCTACCCGTTGATGATGCGAACACTCCTCCACGAGTAGATAGTCGGATGTTGTGAGTTAAAAAATGTCTGTTCTTTTTTTGCACTTGCCAAGGCTCCCGCTAATCTTCTTACAAAATTAACACATTTTTAGCAGTTTTCCCTTCTCTCATTCTTCTTCCCAGCACACGTTGATGCTTTCCGTCCGCTTATGTCGAGCATAAAGCGAAAGCTCCTGCCATCCGAAAGCAGAAACGGAGCGCGCGCGCAACCGTGGATTTTAAATTGCTACACAATCCGGGCTTACATCCAGTTAATTAGCTGATGTTTGGGGATTTGGTGGCGGGTGACGGCAGGATGCAGCACTGAGAGGATAAACAGGCCGCAAGAAGAGGGGAGGGAGGAGGGAGGATGCGCAAGAGAGAAGGTTTGTGGTTCTCGCAGTGTCATGATAATGCCTCACAGTTCATTGATGCGTTCAAGAAAGATTAAGGACCAAAATTGAGATTTGAACTTTCTTCACACTCCTGTTAAGTATGTAGAACCATTTTAAACGAAGTCTTGTGTTCATAATACATGGAATAATGAAATAAGTTAATTTCAACAACTGTTTACACAGATAAAATTTCTAGGAATGAAAACTATCCAACAGTAGAGTTCCAGTAGCGTGGGTAGTTAAGAATAAGGATAGAGTTATGTAAGGAGTAATATTCTCACGACTCCTTTGTGGCATCGAGAGATACAAAAGAACACAAGAATGAAATAAATGTTAAATAAAAGCAGACAAATGGTAAACCTACTTTTTGAGTTCTCAAAAGGTAGAGCTTCGCAACAAGATGATTTGGCCGCTAAGATCCGAGGGAAATCTTCTGTATTTCTTACAGCAGGCTGGGAAGGTTTGGGTTACCACATGATGTCACTCGGAATTCCATCGGTATCAGTACCCAGCATGCTTCGTATCTGGTTATTTTCCATTTTAAAAATAATTAAAAATTCACAAAGTGAGATTTTTTCCGGAATTTAGATTAATAAAAATCCTATAGGACGAAATGTCTAGGGTAAGGTTGCCAGGTATTTGAATGGCAATATCAAATAATGCTTCATTTTAGTTTTACTTTTGAAATAAGTGAAACCATAATATTAGAGGTTTGGTGACATACATATGACTCATTATTTAAATGAAATAATTCTAACTTCAAAACTATAAATACATTTCATCCTAAAAATTTAACGTCAATCATAATTTAACGTCAATCATAATTTTGCTCCTAACCAAGCAAAAGTAGACAACCCTTCACACTTGGTTGCGCCACGGGTAAGCATAACAAAAATGCTTATTTTTTGAGCAAGATCGGTTAGGTTAAAGACAAAAAATTACACATACCCACAAAATTTAAATTTATCTCAGGGGTTTTGATAAAATTAAGAGTTTGAGGATAATATTGCTGGATTCAAAAATTATATTTATTCTACTCTATAACGTGAGGCTATTTTAAACCCACAACTCCAAAAAAAATTATGATATAATCCAATTTCTGATATTTTGTGACATTTGCTATACATCGAATATTGATAAAATCCCATGAAAAAAAAAGTCGAATGACAAATAAAAATTATTTGTTAAAATTCAAATACAAAAATATTTAAAACAATGTCAGGACATACGTTGTCATATTATACGTTCAGATATTGAGGCGACATTTGATGTTCTTCAAATGAATGACTCTTGGCTTACTTCTTCTGTGAAAAATTTTGAAGAATCTCTCCTTGAAAATCAGCAGTAATCTGAAATCATATTCAACTTTCAGTGTCTTTGATATCGTCTTTCCATAATTTTCCTTTTTATCTTGGTGAATTTTCTTTTATATCTCATTTCGCTCATTACAAATTTCGTTATCGTACGGTGTCTTTTGGTGCAACAGAACTTCCACGTAACCACGTATTCGCAGAACGAGTCAGGTCTGTTCACACTCATTATAGAAGATTTTTTGCACCAAAAAAACCTGAATAAATAACAATAAACAAACAGTAATTCTACCCGTAACATATAATAAAAACCATACATACAAATTCATTTATATATAAACTTAAACTCAGAGTTTAGAATTATTATATCTCTTTATGTGACACATTTATGTAGTAGAGACATCTGGTGGTCCATTTTTCTACAATAATGGTTTTGATTAAGCGTTCCTGATTCATTTTCTAAAAAACAAACTTATCTGTATCGTTAAAAAAGCAGAAATTTGACTAATTTCCAAATTCTGTTTTAACGATTATGAAAATTCCCTACGTAATAGAAAAAAAATACAAATACAATTATTTAAATAAGTATGCAGGAAATATTACAGAATACTCAAAATTTTGCAAATCCGAAACTCATGTTGCTTTGTGGTATCTTTGTAATAGTATCTCACATTTCTGCTATTGATGTAGTGTGACAGAAAAAAATACATTTTACAAATTATATACAGCAATATTTAATATTATGTTAAATGAAAATGGGAGACGGGAGCGAGATTCGAACTCGGGACCCTGAGCTTAGCGCGCTCATGCGCTTACCAACTGCGCCGTCCCGTTCGCCTCCCGCCCTCTCTTCCATTTTCATTCAACTTGGCGCAGTTGGTAAGCGCATGAGCGCGCTAAACTCAAGGTCCCGAGTTCGAATCTCGGTCATGTCTCCCATTTTCATTTAACATAACATAATTATTCTGTTGCCTGGCGGTGAGGTACATCACAATTTAGGAGATTGCTATATACAGCAATATTCGTAGATTCATAGAAACGAGATGGGATGAAAAAGTAATTTAACTCGGTTTCATTTTCTTAAAAGAAACGTTTTTGTTCTTTGTCAGTATTAGAAAATTAGTTGTAAACAAATCGACTAATCCTTGAAGAATTTCCTAAACCTCAGTAAAGGGGTAAATAGTCAGCGAATGATAAGGACGGGATTAACGATCCACTTATTAAAGTAAAAAAATATTTTTCATTAGTGAGACTCGATCATCCAGTCATTGACAGTAAGTTGATAAAATCACCAAAATTAATAAGAACATTTAACATTTCAAAACGTACGTAATATTCATAAGAGTGTAGGCCTAATAAGAGAAAAATATTCAATAAATACACAAAACAAAAGGAATAGTGCATATGTTTTACTTTTCATGTTCATTCAGTTAAAAATAGAACGAAAATGATAGAATTCTAAAACATAATGAATTACTAAAATTCCCGTGTTCAAACCCACGGAATAATCACATTAACTGCCTGAGAAAGGTCAACTCTGATACCCAACAGACAACGTCCTCCCACGCAATTCGCCCACGCTCCTGATCTCGCTCCTCTAGTCTGTGCGCGTACAAACAAAGTGTACATAGGGCTGAGCTACTTCCGGAATGATTAACCACATAACTAGAAGTATTGTCGAACGAAACAATATTGATAGTAATATCACTGAAAATATACATCGTTATTTCTAGTTTCAGTTAAGTGTAGATACCATCGCGAGTTGCCAATAACTCTTCCGTCGATTTTGCTCTCTATCCGCGTAAAATTAAATAAATTATAGCAGAGCCAAACACCCGAGATTCCAAGGACATTTGATTAGTTCTCCTTATTTATTATATACTAGTTGACCCGACAGAAGTTGTCCCGTCCAAATTTCAATAAATTTGTTTGTGATCGTTTTGTGAATTTGTGAAAAGCTATTTTAAATGTGTAAAAGCGAAAATTAAAAACAAGAACGTATTTCTGAGTGATCATTATATCTATTGACTATTGTGACGGTAGATATTCAATTTGAGGAGGAGTACATTCAGAAGTACGTCAATGGGAAATTTTACATGCGAGATGAATTCTATCGGCAGTACACCTCTGAAATGCTGCACATGTGTGATGTGTTTGTTAAGTTATAGACTGGGAACCATGCCGTTTTGTTTCAAAATTTAAGTCACAATTGAATTAAGTAAGAATTTCATGTCAACCAAATGATTTATTTTCTTCCATAAATTTGAAATCACTATGAATTTCAAGGTGTTTTATTTACATTTCGATTGCAAGATCGATATTCAAGTAAACAAACAAAAGAAAGAAATACTTGGTTCACTGTGAAATCACCATAGATAAAGCACTTTCAGTTTTCCCTCAATTTTCCAGTTTTCTGGATAACTTTTCCAATTTCCCCCCCTAAAAACCTTATACTGTAAGGAACGTTTTAAAAAATAACCAAATCGGTCCAGCTGTTCACAAGTGATGCGCTTACCAACGAACAGCTTTTACTTTTTATTTATTATAAATCTAAAAATCTTCTACGCGCGTACGTTTTTGAAATAAAAAAAAATTATTTGCAATTGTTGGAAGAAACAATTTTCTCTTTCAACTTGTGTTACGTGTTTGTTTCTGTTAACTAAAAAACCACGACGACAAGCGCTAGTGAGCCTCTCTCTATTCGACTCTTGACACATCGTGAAGTACTTTCAGGAGAGCAGCGTCTAGATATAATCTAGATCGTCGTATCTACGCAACATAACTCAGGTGGTAAGTGGCAGAGGTTTCACTTTTCCATATCAACTGAGATATTCAAGTGAAAAGCTACAAATCCCCCTGACACCGCCGGGAACTGAGCCCAGGAAGCAAAAATGCTACCACTGGACTACGATCCAATGTCACTTCGCAGTGATCTCTAAATTGTGACTTGAAAAAGTGTAACAGTTATAAATAAAATTGATTGTGCACACCTTTGAGTAGTGGCTACACTGTACGACAATTTTCATCATTCGTAGAATTCACTAAACTCCATAAAATTGTGACACAAAGTGAGGTTAAGTGCCATTTTATTATAACAATATAGACGCTACTTAACCCTTGGAAAAAGTGTCCCAGTGTTACCGACGTGGAGATCTGTGGACTCACAACTTAAAAAATGAAATCACAGTGGCAAAATTCAATCAAAAATCATTGCTTAATTAACAGATAAAAACAAATATTGTTGTGTAAAATTCTCGTTGACTTTGATGATGGTGAACCTAGGTGAAACAAAAATTTTCTTATTATCTCCAAAAGACTACATTCAAAAACTACTACAGAGAAGAAAATTACAATATAAGCCAAATTTCTGATACCTAGCATACAAAAATACTAACTTGTTTGATCAGCCACAGTTTTCCGCGGACATATTACATACTTTTGTGGCACATTGGTTAGCAACACAATTCACTGAGGTGCAACTTCTGCAAATTCATCATCATTAATATTCACTTTCTGCTTTTGTATCAGATCAGACATGTTGAAAAATTTCACTGAAGCAGACGACATGGAAGAAATGCATTAATACAAACGGGGACGCGCCGTGTGTGGTGAAAGTTATGCTAAGACTGACCGGAGCGCTTAGTTACATTATTTCCAGGAAAAACGTGTCACAACAATAAGGTCGTGTACCGTTACTTAGGACAGCGGAAGGAGAAGATAGCTGAACAACCAGACCTATGAATGGAAATTTTCACTACCAATCGACTATTCGTACCATAGCTACCTTCTGCACCAGCGCTTCCACACTGCAAATTGATTTTAAATAAAAATTAAAGCCGTCTTGCACTTTATAACGCCATTGTTGTAGTACTTTCAAAATATCTGACAACAATTTTATTTTCCTGCATGCTAGTATTAAGTCTTATTACTCATATAAATTTAGTTGTATATGTACTCAACCCAGGCACGGTTGTGTACATCAATTCTGTAGCCCCATCCTGGCCCGGGTTTTTCTCCGGTTTTCCTTCGGGTAGAGGCGGATTTCTTATACAGGTTCTCTAGGCTTTGTCTAGGGTTGTGTTTATTGTAACAATAAATCGTGAATATAGTGTTATTTCAATTCTTATGATTTTTAAATACTATACTCAGAATAATCTATAGTTCGATAATAATTTGTACATGTAAATTTTTTGCGTTAAATTACAAACATATTGACATTCTATTAGTATTATAACTCGCAGCTAACTTTTTATCTTATCTAGGAATTTTTGCTGAAATTTTTGAATCCGCCTCTGCCTTAGGGCCCTTGATCGGAATTGATGGGATGGTCCCTTGCTTGCTTCCGGAGATAAAATTAGTTTATTGTCCTCCACGTGGTCACAAGCAATTAGTAACTTTTTCTTTTTTGACAATAAAGTTTATTTATATAGAAGGAGTCCCAGGGACTCCACGCTGGTAGCAGATGTCTTCTTTTTCTGCCAAATTTTCTTGTAATTATAAAATATAATTTTATTTTACATTTTAATCTCGCATTAATAGATAGTACTTTCATAACCAATATCAATGTTGCACACAATTTTTAATAAAATCTATTATTTTTCATGAGGAATACATATCGCCTTTCGTTCCAGCAGTACTCTTAACCAAGTAATCATGTTTTCACCTGACATTTGATTTGCGATAATTATATACTAAATCCCCAAACCTATACCACCATTCGCTACAGGAAATAACAAAGGTTGTAAAGTGCACAACATGCGTGTGATTTTGCAGCAACCAGCATACATGGGGAGAGCGGGTAAACGACAGGTCACGTTTTACACTACTCAACGCGCGCGCTAAAATTAGTGTATCTTGTTTGAGACTCCAATGTGATAAAACGCAGAGTGGGGGGGGGGGTCGTTCAAATTGTCGCACACATAGTACAGTAATAGCACAGATTTTTAAGAGGATTAAATAAGCATAATTAAAATCATAAAAAATTAGGGGATTGGAAAGAATTGAGTTATTTGATAACTCAATGGATCGAAAAGTACTAAATGTGTTCACACCTTATTTTTGTGGAATTATAATTGCTTGCAAATTTTTTTGTTTTCTTTTTTCGATTATCACTCACTGGTTTACCATGGTGAAATGGAAACTAAACTTTAGAGATTTGTCAAAAGAATTATCTTAGTCATTTTTACGGAATGTAAAAGGATATTTTTTTTTAAGGATCACTCTCTTGAGGGTTAGGTCACGATCACAAACACAAACTACTCTATTTGCCAAAGTTTGGGCTAAGTACTTTATTTTTGTGATAATAAGTTTACCAACAACTTGGTCCACGTGGAGGCGTTATTACGAATAGTTATTGATAGATAGAGTTAGTGATAGTTAGAGTCAGTGATAGTTAGTCAGTGATAGTTAGAGTCAGTGATAGTTAGAGTCAGTGATAGTTAGANGATAGAGTTAGTGATAGTTAGAGTCAGTGATAGTTAGTCAGTGATAGTTAGTCAGTGATAGTTAGAGTCAGTGATAGTTAGAGTCAGTGATAGTTAGAGTCAGTGATAGTTAGAGTCAGTGATAGTTAAAGTCAGTGATAGTTAGAGTCAGTGATAGTTAGAGTCAGTGATAGTTAGAGTCAGTGATAGTTAGAGTCAGTAATAGTAAGAGTCAGTAATAGTTAGGGTCAGTAATAGTTAGAGTCAGTAATAGTTAGAGTCAGTAATAGTTAGAGTCAGTAATAGTTAGAGTCAGTAATAGTTAGAGTCAGTGATAGTTAGAGTCAGTGATAGTTAGAGTCAGTAATAGTTAGAGTCAGTAATAGTTAGAGTCAGAAATAGTTAGAGTCAGTAATAGTTAGAGTCAGTAATAGTTAGAGTCAGTGATAGTTAGAGTCAGTGATAGTTAGAGTTAGTGATAGTTAGAGTCAGTGATTGTTAGAGCCATTGATAGTTAGAGTCAGTGATAGTTAGAGTCAGTGATAGTTAGAGTCAGTGATAGTTAGAGTCAGTGATAGTTAGAGTCATTGATAGTTAGAGTCAGTGATAGTTAGAGTCAGTGATAGTTAGAGTTAGTGATACTAGGAGTAGTAGGTGGTGGACTGAAGGAGGAGGTTTCTCTTTTCACTTGTTACAGCTATACGTAAATTTGGAACTTCGAAGTGAAAAGTTTCAAAGTTTTCTGTCTCTGTCGTGAGAATGGAACCTGAAGTGACTCAGTGGTCAGCAATCATGCTAGTCCTGAGCTATCCGAGAGACGAGAGGAAAGCAAGCTGAAGATATAATAATAATAATAAATTCATTGTCAAACAAGTATGACAATAAATTAATTTACTCTCTGGAAGTAAGCAAGGGACCATCCCATCAATTCCGATCAAGGGCCCTAAGGCAGAGGCGGATTCAAAAATTTCAGCAAAAGTCCCTAAATAAGATGAAAATTTAGCTACGAGTTATAATACTAATAGAATGTCAATATTTTTGTAATTATAATAAGCTCAATGCAAAATTAGTGTTCTTTGATGTTGTTGTAAGAAATACGTGTGGCGATATTTGATGAAGTACTTGTCCTATGGCAGTCGGATAGGAAAGTTCAGAAAAATACCTCCGGGGTAAGAGCAGATTGTCAAATGACTTTTTGTTTACGTTGTGAGAGTGGCAGAAGCAATATCTTTCCGGCGAATAGGACGCGGTAAGCGCTCGAAATGAAGAGTAGAGCTCACCTCCAACTCAACCAGAGGAAAATGTCTGTGAGAGTTGGTGTGGATAGTTTTGTGATCGGTACACTGAATTACGGTGGGTTGCGTAGGGGTTACAATACTTTTTCAGTACGTTTTTAACCTTTAGGGTTCTTACAGTAATACATGTACACCACCACTCTGTAAATCAATTAGCGAAGAGAAAAGAAAAAAAATGCTTTTAGTAAAAGTGAGGGAAAGATGAGGTTAGCTTTACATTTCTTTTGTTTTTGGTGTATGTGTGTGTATATGGTGGTGGTGGGGGGGCTGAATATGTTTCGTAACATTAGTATCTTTTTTTGAGTTAAGTGTCCTATCCCCATCAGAGTACTTAGCATAGTCTATTAACGTCTCAGGCAATTTTTAATATTTTAATTCACTATTGGGTACATTGATTGGTTTGTTCAAAATTGAGCATTTTGGAGGTTTTAAGGGGAAAAAAATATTGTAATTCTTATATTGTGGTACTTTTCTAGGAAACCGCTTGCTTTAAAGCGCTATAAAATGCATAAACATCTATTCAAAGCTGATGATGCCAGTGTTTATTCGAATCAAATTAATTGATGTATCAATTACTAGTTTTTCCGCGGAGAGTGTACCATAGATTAAACGACATATTTTAGATTCATTCTTTTGTACGATCTGGGCAAAATGTTTCGTATTTATTGTGGAATTGACATAAGATGTTGAACCAGCTGAATATCTAAAGCTTTACGTAGATCATTAGTCAAAATATTTTGAATCCTTCCACAAGAATACTGATCTCAATTATGTGTTTATACAAAAGAGAGGAAAATGAAAAAAATACTAATTTTTAGAGAATAATAATTATGATATTCAAATACCAAGTTTAAATGAGTTTAAGTGATCAACAAACTGTGGGTGAAAGGAAGAGAGCATTATTACAGTTTCTTACAAAAAAATGCGTTTAGAACTCTTTCAGAGTAATTCATTTCTGTATGAAATAAAAAAGTTAAGAATAATTTATTTCCTACATTCGTATTAAAGGTATAATACTGGATAAAAATTATTTATTTTATTTGGTTCAGTGTACATTTTATCACATGCCATAGAACGTCAGTAATATTATAAATTCAATTCCCCACCAGAAATATTCTTGTAAAAAAATGTAGCAAACAAATGAAATTTGAAAGGCAGTGAAATTGAGAAGTTAGTGTCAAGTAAAAATTAACAATTAAGCAATATTACGGTAATTTTATAGAAAAAATAAACGACTCCTTGTATTCAATTACTTGATGATTACTCATGTAATATTTTACAATGTCATTTTCTTATTCAAACTTTGCAGGTTTGTGCAAAGCTACAGATTCCGCTGTAAAATCGACGCAGAGCAGACTCCTCGAGAAACAGATGTAACAATCAACCATCTTCTAGAATCATCACCCAATTCCAATTAACCTACCTCTATTTAATGACAACCAATGTAAACATATATACGCATTATTCTAAATTGTCTACACACACCAAGTCCTCCTGTTCCTCAGAGGTTACCGGGAAGGATGCAAGCGCCAGATGAACATTCTCCAAATTTGAAAGAGGAATTTTTGGGCTTGATTTCAGTGAAATTTTCGTCCGCACTTAGAGTTACGGTTGTCACTGAAACACTATTGCAAACGGTTGTCACTGAAACCTCCAGTTAGTGGAGTCTCTTTTACGCATGTGGGGCGAATCAAGATGCAAAATTTTACTATGATAAATTTCAAAGTTATGGTGAGACGAAGTGAGTGCGCTGCTAATTTTGTGTCGCAGTGTACAATACCGATCTAAATCCACCCCCTCCTCACGAATCACGTCCTCTTCTCACCACTTGTGCCGAGTTAAATCATCGTCCCGTGCTTCATTTTCCGTGAACGCTTCGTCTCCGCTTCGCTACCTCTGCCACCACCACCAGCAGCGCTGTCCCTCCCAAAACCAATATACATGATGGGAGGCTTAACCCCGTCCCACCAAACACGTTAAATTACTCAGCATATTAGCTTATGCTACGGATTGTCGAGGGGTGACTGCGACCGCCAGACCTAAGCCCACAGCGCTCGCCGTGCAGCGTGCACCCAGTCGGCTTCGGCGATGGGCGGACACGTGTTGTTTATAGCGCACCACGCTGAAACACGCTGTAATCGAGGAGGCAAGGTACTGCGCGGGTCAGCCGCTGCAGCGCTGCGGTCGCGCCCGATAACTTGCCGCTCTGTCCGCAGAGTTCGCCGGAGTCGGGTGACGGTGAGATCGAAATAATGAAGGCGTCGAGGACGGAAGAAGGGTGGGGTGAGACGGAAGATGACAAGGAAAACTAGGATGTAGCAGTTGAAGACATTACGAACTAATTGCAAAAACACAAACTAATTATATTTATTACTTTACACGGTAGCATTTATCTGTGACCTCATACACTGGACATACCACTGTGTTTTTTGAAATTAATAAGTGTTTCAAACGAGAGCGAGAAAACGTGCCTTTTAAACCCTGTCTCAAATCAGCTCAAATGTTTTGCGTATGGCTAATACACCCTGACCCACAAAATATTACGCGCACAAATAAACGCAGACACTTGTATGTATTTTCTTTATTGGGTGATTAAATCACAAATTCAGAGGTGGGTTTAGCTAGCCATCGGTGCGTTGGCGTGAGGGGGTAAGATCTCAGCTTCAACCATTTGCCACCTATGGAGGACTACTAATAAAATCTCCAGCGAAATATAATAGACTGGGAACTATAAATCTTCTTGTGAACTTCTCACTTTCACTTGGATCCATGCGGTATTCCATATTTTTTTAAAATATAGACGAGTAATCTATGCGTAGAAGTGTTTCGTAGCATGTAAGATTGGAAGCATTTTGTTGACTGTGTCCAAAAGGAGATTCCAGTCTCTCATGCGCTGTGCCTGCATGAATAACTTCATGAGTGTTCATGAGTTAACTATTGTACCCCGAGTTCTGTGGTTGCTGTTTCTTGAATGGTTTTCTGCAAATTTGGCGATGAAGACGAAGAACTATGACTTGTACAGGCGTCGTTTTGAGCTTAAATTAAACTTAAATAAATTTACTACATATTAAAAATAAATAAAACGAGATTAAATTTTATTTAACGGGATTATTACTAGAGGAAATATTTTTACTGAAGGAATACGAGCCGAAATATTAGAGGCACAATTGGTAATAAAAGAGGAGGGAAGTTGAAGAGATAATTAAAGTTGTATTACGGTACGAGTGATGACACTGGAAACCTAGAAGGAATAACAGTACGCAACAGAGTAAGCTATGAAGACCCACCGGATACGCTAGTGGCGGAAACAGAAGCGGTAATAGGGAGGATAAACTGGACCAAAAAGTGGCTTTGAAGATGTTGGTAGAAGTTGGGGACGTGGATAGCAGTGGGTGGACGTCCGTTGTTCTCCCAACGGGAACAACCAACGAAGGTCGAGCGACGTTTCCACCGCCACGCAGAAAAAGCGTCGCCTCTCCGCTGTGCAGAATCACTTACTATATTTCATAGTCTACCGGGAGCGAGTATTTATGCGCTGGAGAGCTTGCCAAGCCGCCTGCCAGCCCGCCTGTGCTTGGTCTCTCCGCTGCGGAGTGGCAGCCAGCAGCGCAGCGCGGCTCCCGGCAGAGGCCCAGCAACGCGACGAGGGGCCCTCGAGGGCGATGTGCTGAGGGACGCGGAGGCGGCTCGGCACTTGTCAGCGGCGGCGGCGGCGGCGGAATACGCGGTGGCCGGGACGAAAAAAAAGAAGCGGACAAGAACAGAAGAGTGCAGCAAATGGAGGATTGTGATGAGGTACTTCTACGCCCTCGTCATAATGTGCTGGCGGAGATATGCAAACAGATAAGCTTATTTCACAGTTGAGCGCTAGTTCTTTTTACTATGGTGGCAGCGTGTGATTACCAACGAAATGACTTTATGAAATCGCTACAAATCTATTACTATATTGAATCTCTTGAATTTTGAAAACATTTCTACGGTGTTTCATATTTGTTTTGTTCTCATTTTGTCAAACTTTTTTTATTGTTGTATTTGTAAATGGGACATGTAGCGTGCTATTGAAGCTTATCTACATGGGGCGATAGGAGGTAGAAGGTGGGTGGTAGGGGCTATTGTTGGTAGGTGGGTGGGCTAACTGGGTTTACCAACAACTTGGTCCACGTGGAGGTGTTATCAGGTGAAGTTAGTAATAGAGTTATTGATACTAGGAGCAGTGGGAGGTGGATAGAAGAAAGAGGGTTCGCTTTTCAGTAGTCACAGCCATACGAAATATGAAGAGCTACAAATTTTTTCTGGCCCCACCGGGAACTGAACGAGGGATGACATCGCGATTAAACCAGAACGCAACACCTGAGCCACCGGAAAGCTGTCAAAATTTTGTATATTGCATAAAAAATTATCGAAATGAATCCTGGGATCTTGGTACAAATACTTGGTAATAATACTTCGACTAAAAAAAAACTTGAGAGCTGAAATCACTCAATTACCCCTACTTGTCTCGGATGAAGTGAATACCACTCTATAATCTATGTTTATCTTTGTAGGTGATATAATACTTAAACTGTAATGATCAGAGCAAATAAAGTTTGTTGTGGGACTGCATGGGAACTATGTACATTAACTCCATGACTGGTACATATGAAGAACACGTGTGTTTCCCTTCGCCCACACCAAATTCTGGAGCCCCGTTGGATCTTCATTAGTTATGTATTTAATCAAAACTTGAGAGAGTTTTAAAAAAGCATGGAAATTAGAAAGAAACCAAGAGGGTATTGGGTAATGAAGAATTTTAACAGGATGTAGATCAACTGTATGTCTTTGACATGTCTTCAAATCATACGGAGGAAATTGTGCATAGGGAAATATTCCAAATGGAATGAAAAAATAAGAGTAGTTGGATCATAGAAAAAGGTGAGAAAGATAATAATGCTCATACGTCGGATAGATTTATTTCAATTATTAGAGTACTGTTGGGTGAACTAACTCATCCACAAGTTAAATACAGCCTCTCCTGAAACTGTTAATAACTTTGGAAGTGCATTGCAAAAGTGAAGTGTAGTGATGCGAGGAAGGTTCATTAAAGAAATTTAATGAAAAGGAGAGCTTTTTGCTGTGATGACAAATAAGGTAAAAGAAAGCGAAATACAATGGGAAAATATTCCACTGTCCAAATTATTCCTTTATGAACACATTTAAATATTTGGGATTCGATAAAATTGTCTGCTCCATCAAATTGGTAGTATATGGACCGTTTATTCCACGCTAATAAGCGAGCCAACAGTTGGTTTTTCCAATTGATCTTGATCTGTCGACGCAATGCAGTGCACTGGCGCGGTCAGAACAGCCGTAGTAGCTGAGAGACGGTTCTTGTCAGCTCTGAAGTAACAGTTCTTGAAGTGGTGGAGGGAGAGGTATTGGACGCTAATAGTTGGCTTGTGTCTACTCCGTAGAACGACGCATTGGAACGACAATTGTGAAAGTCATTGACTTCTAAAATGAAGTCAGTGGTGTCCACACGATGTCAGTGANACTTCTAAAATGAAGTCAGTGGTGTCCACACGATGTCAGTGATTCCTTTCCAGTCACTGGAAACCAACTATTGGCTTGCTTATTGGCACCGTGCAAACGAGGTATATATGACTGGGTTTAAATCTAGAGAATGTTCATTATTCGTCCCTGTAGAAGGAATGGAGAACAACCACGAGAATTTGAAGCATCGTCACCATTATTCCCGAGGTTTACTTTATCACCGATGGGGACACCAAAAATTGGCAGTAGTTAAGGGATAGTTCGGACCCCAACGATAAAGTTTGATGTATGGCAATGAAAGTAACTTTTTTACATGAATATTGCTATTTCTGTCAATAAGTTAACAACATAAAATAAACCAACGAACTGAAAATGTTTTGTGGGGAAAATACCTTTGATCATAAAATCATTTCTAATGAGAAGTATGACTCCTCCCTCAGAACAAATTTCTGGGTTCAAGATCTATCTTGAGATACTTCACAGTTTTCACGTCAAAGTCGCGAACAGTGACCAAATATGATCTAAATTAACTGTTTAGTTCTTATAGTCAGATTTGAGTATCTATCCCGTATTTTCCATAGTCTGAGCAATTTTTAAATGATTTTCATTTTTATGGATTGGACCATTTTGTCAATATCGTGTTTATCATTTTGGTATGTCCTGAGATATAGTATTTATGTAATTTCTACGTTGCTTTCAGAGAACTTAAACTCAACAGTAGTTGAAATTACTTCTTTACATCACCGTTCATACATGCTATTTCATTCCAATGATTATAGATATGGAATAAAAACCGGTGAAATGGATTTTTAATTATAATCGTAAAATGAATGTAAAACAATTTTATTCATAATGATTTCCAATACCTCCTACATCCTAATCCGCCCTATAGAGTTGATATCGAATACCAGAGACGTAGAAGCTACTCACTCTGACAAAAACTATGAAGAGCTCATTGAGAGCAGCGCAAACATTTGCTTGCGGTTTCTTAGCACGCAATGGCCAATTGGCGAGCGCACAGATGTGGCAGTGCGCGAACAAGCCATCGAGCCCTTCGCCGGCGGAGCCCTTTGGCCTTTGCCTTCTCGCCTCTTATGATCCCAAACGCCTTCTCTTCAAAACTGCAACTCCTGAACAAGGATGGTTACGGAATAACGGAACGGAGGGGAAAGAAAAAGACGTTATAGTAGCTTGGGAACTAGGAGAGACAGGAAAATTACCCTTTTGTCACTTCCTCTTTCCCCTTTCCCACACCCCGGCACTTTTCCTCCCGCACGCCAAAATGCGTGGGAGGAATATGGGTCTCTAAGAAGGGTTTCTTCCTCACATGGGATCTCACTTCGTAACTTCTTCTTTCGTAAAGATATCAAGCTTACGATTCACCAATTCTTTACCGGAACACACATATTTACAAATAAACAACATGTTACGTCGAATGAAAATGGGAGACGGGACCGGGGATCGAACCCGGGACCTTGAGCTTTGCGCGCTCATGCGCCTACCGACTGCGCCATCCCGCCTCAGAGGTCTTTGGGTTTCACAAGTTGAATGAGAATGGTAGACGAGCACGGGTAGCGAACGGGATGGCGCAGTCGGTAGGCGTATGAACGCGCAAAGCTCAAGGTCCCGGGTTCGATCCCCAGTCCCGTCTCCCATTTTCATTCGACGTAACAAGTTTAATCTGTTACCTGGCGGTGAGGTTCACCGCAATCCAAGAGATTTCTATGTTTGTGAACAAATAAACAAAAACTTTTATTGATACATTTCTTCCCTATATCTACACGTGGAGAAGAAACGTGATAATGCTGACGACCCGGAAATCCGAGATTAGATCTGGGTGGAAATGGCGCACAGTTGGTCTAGTGTTCAACACCCCTGCGACCAAAGCTGGAGTCCCAGGTTCGATTACCAGCTCGTCGTAATTTCACTTGGCCGAAATAGAAATAGTCAAAAAACAGTAACAAATTGCGTATGGCCACGGGGAGGACAATAAGCTAATTTTCTCCGATCAGGAGTCCTAATTAAGCCAATCAAGAGACCTAAGGTAGGAGGGATTTAACATTTCAGCACACTTGGACAAGAATAAAATTAATTAGCTACGTTTTCAATTATCAACAAAGTACTAAAAAATGTATTTAATAAAACACAAAAAAAAATTCACAAATACGTATATTATAAAACTACAGTTCATTCGAAAAATATTGTTTATAAATCGAAACTATTAAAATAACTCTAAATTCGAGATTAATTATTACAATAGATCACCGCCCCTGTGCAAGAGCCAAGAGAACTATACATTTTTGTAGTTTCTAAAGAAAAAACAAGAACACTTTTTTCATTCTAATAATAATCAATATACTTTAGCGGAATTGTCCCCCATTCATTGATACAGAGCCTACTAATTTAATTGAGTCTTGCTCATTATTCGGATACAATTATATGAATGCATTTTATTGACTGCAAATGAAATAAAAAAACACTCTTCCATCTCATTAAACGTTGAAAAACGAAATAAAAGTATCAAAAATATTTCTTTGAGAGATCGGAAGGTTCCTTTTCTTATCGCTTCGTTCCCTGAACGTTTAAGTGCAGTATAATCACCCACTCGAGAATGCAATTAAAGGAGAGTAATATAAATTGAAAGAAAAATAATGGGACACCAAAATATGATTGTATCTCACCACGCGATTCACAATTGTACGTACAAATAGATTTAGAAACATTTTTTCACAAACTTTTCAATCCGACGAGAGAAGAAAGAAGCTAGTGGTTCAGAACAAGACGCTTTCGTAAGTCTTCACTATTAACTACAAAACTTCAAATATAGAAGTGATTATCGCGAATAAATTAAAGCATTAATGCGAATGGTTATCACTGAAATATACCATCAATATTGAACTTATATGTAAAACATATGTAACGTAGATGCACTTTCCTATTATGTGACATCTTTGGGTTCGTCTATTGTATCAAATTCGGTTTTAACCCATTTTTATTAATGTATTTAATGTCTTTGGCGAGGTTCAGTTCATGAAGCCTGCTCTTCCACCTAACCGTTGGACTTGGGAAGGCAGGATTGATCACTGTTTACTATTGGTCTCGGTGAACGCTGGTGTTCTATCGTTGTTACAGTAAGTACATCGCAGTAGGGTCCGAAATAATTTTTTGGACAGGTCTTATTTATTGGTTCTTGGACTCTAATATAAGGGATCGGTCCCAAACCTTAAACTCCTTAAGGTTAACCATTTAGTACTTTCCAGACAAAAATAAATGGGCCTCGCTTAGGGTCGGCTCCGAATAAATGGTAGTTCTTTGGACCCCGAAAAAGAAGGGGTATTGTTTTCAAAGGCTTCAAATTTAAGGTTCTCCTGCCCGAAAAATAAGGGGTATCGAATAGACCCGAAATGTAGGACCTGGTATTTCGGACCCTACTGCGATTTATCTAGAAACACGTAGTGTACAAATCTGGACATACGCATACGTCCTGCCCAGTTGGATCCTTGAATCCCCGCCCTTCATCACTCCACATTTTTCTCATTCGCACCCTTCTGAGCCCTTCGACCAGGGTTAAGTTTCGACCGTTAAAAGTCTCGGGGTGTGATCTGAAGATGTTATGAGTTAGCAACAAATATAAGCCCTAAGTGGGCGGGCGCTCGGAAGGCGCAGCTGGAAAGTGCACCCTAGGAGGGGGAGGTTTCGAAAAGTAGGAGAACGCTACGGAGGGTAACTTGTGAGTTTCTCTCCTAAAAAAAAACTTTCCAGAGTCCTGAGGTTATTAGTTGTTAGAGGAAGCTGCCATCGACACATTTGTGGCATGGGTTCTATTATATGATCGAATACAAACATAATAATTCACAATTCAGACGGTGAAAACAAAAGTAGTATAACTATTTCTTTTTCAGATGAATTAAGATCATATGTCTCCATAGCAATATATATTAGATGAAATAGTGCGACATTTCATAACTATTTTAGCCGCACTGTTAGCAGCACCAGTATGAATGGAAGGTCAAATGTTTGTAGTAATAGTGGGAACAGTGGTGAACGTCTGATTTACAACATTTTTACGTCCACTACTGAGGAAATGTAATAATAATTGTTTCATTACAGTGCATATTTTTACACCGTTTTTCCTACAAACATCTTCTTGAATTTATTCAGTAAATTCCTCCAAATTACCCTACAAATATATCCAAGAATCTGTAACATGTGGAGGGAAATAACCATCCTTAAAATATACTTTATAGTCATAACTTGACATGAGTTAAGTAATATAATTACAAACCTGTTTTGACTCACTATATAAAAAAATTACCTTTTTGAATGTTTGCAGCACTTGTAGTAAAAATTTATTTAAAAAAATGAGATTACATTGAATTACATCACTATTCCTTCTACCGCCGCAATTGATAAAAGCGAGACAAAAGAATTATTGGGGCACTCAATACGGAAAAAGAAGCCTCATATTATTAGCTATTATTCTTCTCGAGAAAGAGACACGGTTACGGAGTAAGGAGGGGAAGGGGACCAACGAAAGACCCATGGACAGCTTAGTGTTCATTTCCTTGACAACAACGGTAATAAAAGACATTAGAGAAGAAAATAATGAATCATGGGCAACCAAAGTTTTGGTACCGGTTTGTAGCTCAATGGGTAGAGCGCTGACTTCCTGGCTGAATGTTCGGGGTTCGATCTCTGGTGAGGTGAGGAGTTTTCATCACATCTCAACAACCAGACTGACTCCCCGACGTACTCATCCTGCAGGGTCTATTCTGGGATCAAATCGGTCGGAGTGAGATGCTGACCACATCTCCTTCTAGTCCGAGGCCAAGTAATTGCGGAGCTCTACTCTCCACGAACCCCTTGTGCACCTTCGGGAACTGTTCAGGGATAGTTTGACTTTATGAGCGTTTAATATGATCAAGCTGTATCAAAATGTAATAATAATAATAATAATAATAAAAATGATGGCGATTCAGGATGCAGTCATACCGACAAGCAGCTACTTAAAGCACATAGTTTAAGATCCTACCTTAAATAGAGAATCAATAGAACATGTATCTGGTAGCACACCTCTTTCTCGGCATGACTATCTACACCGCCATAACCAAGTAGTTTCAATACGTCAGTTTCTCGTTTCTTAACCCTACTTTCGCTATTCCACCAAATCGCTGTTGGAGAATGACAACTACGAAAGAATATTAAATACCAATGCACAGAACACAACAGACCTGACTCAACTCTCATAGACAAAAGAAATAAAATAATATTCATCACTGATGTAGCCATCCCGAATAAGGTCGACATTCAAAAGACCGATGTAGAGAAAATGGGAAAATACATCATCCTAGCATTCCTAATTCAAGAGCAGTGGAAAAGTCACTCGCAAATTCTTCCCATAATTATTTCAAGTACAGGAATCTTACACAAAGTACTTCAGAGAGTGTTAAACAAAGTAGACGGGGACAGTTGCATGGAATATATTTCCCGTTGCTGATCAATATACCAGGAACACGCCTAAGAGAATATAACAATAACCATATAATAATAACAACAATATAATAATAATAATAATTACACTGTATAGTCCTTGATTAATATGCTTGCTTAATCCCAATTTCATTTATAGCTGTCACACTATACCGCCTTCAAAAAAGGATATTAAACCTTGCTTGTATTCTAGGAAAGCATTATGTACAGAATAACAACTACATATAGTAGTTGATGCTTGGGAGACACCCATGATTGGAGCCTGGCTGCGTTGAAACCCCAAAGAGCATCCGGGGGTGAATTTAACTAGCGAGCTTGTTAGCGTAAAGCCACAAATGGGGTCTGGGGACCTTCAGCGTCAGGTTAATGAAATATGTTAATAAAATAAAAATGAATTGCACTTTACAGTTGCCTTTAAAAATTTCAAAAGAAGAATTTGTTTAACAAATAAAATAGAATTTTACTATATATTTCCGGAACAAGCAAGCCCTAATTAACAAATTAGGTAGCGCTGGAAGCAACCACAAGTACAACTGCATCAGTATCGCTATGACAATACAATTTTTCGAATTAATTTCTTTTTCGACAGCATGACGCCCCAGAAAATATATCGGTACTAATATCTTTCATCCAGATAATTCTTTACTTCAGATGTCATCAAACAAAGAAATTAACAATGAAAAAAATAGTTACAAGCATATTTCATTAAAAAATACAGATTAAAAATGATATATTTATACAGTATTTTTCTTCACAATTTTTAATGAAAATCAAAAAATATTTTAATGTGTCGTAAACCTCCAAATGCAAACGAGAAAGGAACATGGAAGATACTATTTTTCTAGATACCATCTCCTCCTCCATACACATTGCATGAGACACTAGTTTCGTAAATTCCTTCAACCCACAATGCACAGCTATTCCGGAGCGAGAACAGAGCCTTGGGGGCAGCCGCGTACCGCTAGCTAAGGGGTGGATGATTCACGGGGGAGGTGGAGGCTGCTACGGCAGCGATCACGGTGATCATGACGGCGGTGCTGGGAAAGGGGTGGTGGCTGGAAGGGCGAGGTGAGTTGCCTGGGGCGTGATGGCAGGGTGAGCAGCGGACGAGCGGTTGCGTAGGCTTTGGGGGGGGGCAGAAGGGGGGCTGAGATCAATAGCCAGGGCGCGTGTCCGGGCACGGGCTTCAGTCCCCGCCACTCCCACCCCCTCACCTTCTTGTCATTAGGCCTATAGCACCCCACCAGCCGCACACTCACAATTGCTTAAGACCTACTATTTCTGCGGTCACTCGCCACGTGACCAGCGTCACAACAGACAGGTGGACCATCGTGAGGGTAATGGAAAGCCATCCACGTCTGAACAACTTGGAGCACACGAGTGAGCGACGCGACTGGAATAACATAGCCGTGGGTTGACAATACTCGAAACTCTATCGATTGGAAATGCTCATTTTAAATCTCCCGTTCTATGCATCCCATACGAAGAACTTAATTTGTCACAGTATCCGTAATAATAATATTAATAATAATAATAATAATAACAACAACTGCATCTGAAACAATTCAACATATAAACGGAGCTTGTAATATGTTGGCACCAACATTATTTACGTCACCATAACCACGTGGCTAACATAATTCACCAAGACTTAGCTTTAAAGTATTGTCTTATAGAAAATAGCACACCTTATTACAAATATGAGCCGGCTGACGTTTTAGAATCAACAAACTTCAAATTATATTATGACAGGTCAATAATCACGGACCGTACTATTCATAACAACAGATCAGACATAGTGCTAAAAGATCAAGTGACAAAGACAACCTATTTGATAAACATAGCTGTGCCAAACACTAGCAACCTTCAGAAAACAATTCAGGAGAAATATCAGAAATACAGTGACATTAAGGAGGAATTACAAAGGATATGGAACATGAAGAAAGTTTACATAGTACCGGTAGTAATGTCCTCTAGAGGAGTCATCCTTATCTCCCTTCACAATAGTATTAGCATGTTAAAATTGCGTTAAGACCATTTATGTACAACTTCAGAAAGCTGTTTTGCTCAACACATCAGGAATAGTCAGAAAATGTTTGGATCATCCAGAATGAGTGTGCTTGGTGTAGCCCGTACCGCACGATGACCAGCAGAAAAAGCTGAGATCCTAAACGGAATAAAATAATAATAATAATGTATTTATTATTATTTTATATATTATTAATAATAATGTCATAATTATAAACTTTTACGAAAATTTATAGACAAGTATATTTTAATCACAAGAATTTGGTGTTCGTTAGGTGATACATAAATATTGCAGTTACGCGGGGACACACAAAAATTATCGAGTATTCCTCTCCACAATCTAACGTCGATTCCATTTCTCGTGAGTCACAAACTCTTTGCGAAAATAAAATAATTATATTTCATCATAATGTCCAATCCCTTTCAAACAAATTGACAGACATTGAAATTCTGGTACACGAAAATCGATTCGATTTGCTATGCCTCACAGAGCATTGGCTTTCAACTAACAACATCAACGATACTGCTATTTCTAATTATTATTTAGCAAGTTCTTACTGTCGGCAAAATTTTAAAGGCAAAAATCCCCACGGAGGTACGTGTATCTACGTTCGTAATGATATTTTATCTTCTCCACTGACAGGCTACGAGAACTTCTGCGTAGATAGTGTGTTCGAAATTTCTGCAGTTGAACTGACCGACACCGGTATTGTTGTTTTGTGTATTTATAGACCTCCTCAATCAGATCTTGACATATTTTTTCGGAACTTCGAAAATGTTTTAGAACATATCGCACATAAATCTACTAAATCTATCGTTATATGTGGTGATTTCAAAATCGATTTCTTGAGTACAACCAACTCTGCACATTTACCAGTTAATCGATTCAAGAATCTTATCGACTCCTTCAACCTTATTACTGCGATAAACGACCCCACTCACCTCTCCGGCTCATCTCAAACATTGCTAGATCAAATTATAGTCAACAATGGAATCTCGTATCTCTCTGAAGTGTTTATCGCCGGATACAGTGATCACCTTGCTCAAGTATTGACTATTAATAAT
>NNCF01126768.1:142136-155558 GCA_002313205.1 Laupala kohalensis
CATCAGATTGCAAAAGAATGTTTCTTTCTGATGACACTAATTTATTATGTAAACACGCCAATGCTCAAAAAGTTTTGTCTAATCTTTCCACTTGGTTCCATGCAAATCGTCTCATTGTAAACACTGACAAAACAGTGTCTACGTCATTTCACAATAGTATCACAAAATCTTTACCCCAGGTTTCTCTTTCTTTAAACGGAACACAATTAAAAACTGTTACAAATACAAAATTCTTAGGTCTCCATATTCAAGACAACCTCAAATGGAATTGTCACATTGACAATCTTAATTCCCAATTAAGCAAATTGTGTTACGCATTCCGAATCTTAGTTAACGCAGTTAGTCCACGTAATTCCCGTTGCGTTTATTTTGCAAACGTTTACACCCATTTACGTTACGGCATTACCTTCTGGGCTAATTCCGGTCAGAGTATTCAAACTTTCAGAATTCAGAAGAGGATAGTTCGGATAATTTGTAAATCTCACCCCCGAAACTCTTGTAAACCTTTATTCTAGGAATTAAACATCTTAACACTTCCCTTCATTTATATTTATGAAACAGTCGTGTTTGTTAAGACCGAATTACTGAAGTGCAACCCTTTCTTTATACGAAACAGTCTCGTTCACGAACACTATACACGCAATAGTAGTAATATTCATCGCCCTAGAGTGTCAACCACTCTTTGCCGAAAAGGACCTTATCATTCGGGAATCGTTCCATATAATTCCCTTCCCAAGAATATAAAACATATTATGAAATTGAATATCTTCAAATGAGCGGTTAAAAACTACCTCCTGCACCAGTGCTTCTACAATGTAAAAGAATTTATTGATTTTAATAAAAGTTAAATTCGTCTTGTGCTTTATCACGCCATTGCTGTAGTACTTTTTAAACAACTTATAACAATTTCAAAAACTATTTTCTTGCATGATTGTGTTGTCTTATGGCTCATATTAATTTAGTTTTATGNTAAATTCTGTAGCCCCATCCTGGCCCGGGCTTTTCTCCGTTTTTCCTTCTGGTAGAGGCGGATTTATCATACAGGTTCTCTAGGCTTTGTGTAGGGGCGTGTTTATTGTAACAATAAATCGTGAATTTAGTGTTATTTCAATTCTTGAGATTTTTAAACACTATACTCAGAATAATCTATAGTTCGATAATAACTTGCTCATGTAATTTCTTTTTTTTTTGCTTAAAATTACAAACATATTGACATTCTATTAGTATTATAACTTGCAGCCAACTTTTTATCTTATCTAGGAACTTTTGCTGAATTTTTTGAATCCGCCTCTGCCTTAGGGCCCTTGATCGGAATTGATGGGATGGTCCCTTGCTTGCTTCCGGAGAGTAAATTAGTTTTTNTTCCCTCCACGTGGTCATACGCAGTTTGTACTGTTTTTTAAACCATAAATTTATTATTATTATTATTATTATTATTAATCAATATTAGAATTTTTTGTTCGTTTCTTTTGGTTTATTGTTTATATTTTTTGTTCCATAATGTAATTTAATTCATGACGTGTCATAAAGATTCTGCTCTATTTGTGTGTCACGTGTCGCTGACCCAAATCATGATGGAATCGTTATGAGTGAAATGAACTTCGTCGTAAAAATTTATAGTTTATTAATATAATAATGATAGGCGTAAATAGCACTAATATTTTATATTATTCTTAGGGTGAGAAAATTAAGTTTCAAACACCGATTTTTCTCGATTTTTCCTTCGTGTTAGGAAGATTTTTGTTTTTGAAAGATACACATACTACTTCATTTTTTTATGTTGTCGTAATATTAGGGATTGAAAAAATAGTTTAATTTTTTATTATTTTCGTTTCTCTGGTGTATACGTTTCCCCACTGTAATAAAGGAGTTCACACATTGTTACTGTATTATAACAGCGTTTGATACAACTTTATGTTGTTTACATTCCAAAACAATTACATCCAAAAATCTCTTTCGTTCTAGCGTTAAAATATTACATGAATGAAAAAGGTTAGTATATTTTGCAATCCAAGTTTTCTCGATCTACTTTTTTGGTTTATTCCCTTAAAAAAATGTTTATTTATTTATATTTTCTCTTCCACTCTACAAGGTTTGCCAACGCCTTTCAAGTCTTGTATCATATTTACCCGTTTTATAGGGACTTATCTAATACCTCCACTAATATTTATTTCTGAAAGGCTCAAACATATCTGTACTTTCAAAAAAATGGACAGGGCCATATTTTAAACATTCAAGAGCAATTTTTTTAGCTCCTTTTCGATTCAAAATCTAAAAATCTTCAATCAACACAATTTCGAAATCGCTAAAACAAAATTTAAAAAATAAATCATATTTATTTATTAAAGTAATAAGAATCAATTTACCAAAAAACTAACTATTATCTCTTGAAGTTATTATATGATTCAATTGTTCTTATTGAATATGTGATTGTTCATTTGTTTTTTCATTTTATTTAATCGACTCGTTTCACTCCCTGGGGGGTTTCCGCCCACACCCCGTTTACGGTTTTGCCCCAACAAATTTCTCTGGTTAAGAGAATTCCCGACGTAACCGAAAAAACTCGCGATTAATTTTTTAAAATTTAAAATATCCTGTACTTTTTACCAAGCAATAATTTGTGCCTATGCTCTTATATGACTATTTGTGTATCTGATCATTTTATCGAAAACGACTCTGATGATTTCGAAAAATAATTTTAGGACGAAATAATGATCCAACATAGTAAAAACAATGTAATCGCCCGGTAGGATAGTTTAAGTATCTTTTTGATTTCAGATAATACATATGTTAAGAATATGGGTTGAGGTTTTGAAAAAGTAAATTTGAGTTTCCATTTCGAATGTTTTAACTTAGAATAAATATAATTCTTAAAGAATTTGAGGCAGAAATAATGTTGCACAAAAGCGAGTTTAATTTCAGTTTATACTCATGCGCTAATGAGAATAAGATTTTATATATATAATTAAGTTTCAGGGGTTAACATGCTTGTGACGAGAGCAAAGCCTAGAGGTTAGCGTGCTGGTCTCGTAAAAAATTTAAAAAAATTAGTGGTATTTTATGTGGGGACGAAAGTGTTAATATTGAAATTAAAGAAGATTTTAGCCCTAATGCACAGGCAGAGAAAGGTAGTGATATATTGTAGCACTATGCTCATGTTCTCATGTAGAAATGGAAATTTATAAAAACGAAGTCATGAAGTCGTCTTTTTAAACTGTTTTTTATTAGTTCGTCTTGTCTCTTTCAATGGACATACTGATTTTTTTTCGAACTGAAAAAACTTTCTTTTATTTCTGCTATTGCTATCTCTTTGATGGGCTATGAACAAATAATTCACAATATTCCATCTCTGACATAAATCGTATTCATAGGATTTCTTCTGCGGTGTTAATGCTACCTTTGCATCTGGATGTGAGACAAATGGATGCTCTATCTCTCAAGCTATGCAATGATCAGGGGTATCATTCATTGGATTCCCGTGACAATGCATTTACTCCTTCTCCATAAATTTTTTATTCTGCAAAACAAGAAGATAATGGAGAGTACCATTGAAGATGGGGATAATGCATTAAAGTAAATTCTGATACGAATTAAATAGAACATTTTAAATAATAATTGTTTTAAATCTAAAAAAAACGAGAAGTTTGAAAATTTCACAAACAAGCCTACAACTTTCATATTTCATGCGTATTTTCCAGTTACGACGAAGGGAAGAAAGAAAATAGAATATAAGAGCATTGTTACATAGTATTCTGTAAGTTAATTACATCTCCAAAATGTTCCAATTTTAATTTATATTGTTTTTCATTGTAAGACACCGTCTCCCCCTTTCTTCTAGTTCATAACATTTTGCAAATAATATTACTATGATTTCGTACAAAAAATTAAGCATGTCCTAGAATTTTAAGAGTAAAAAATTATAATCCAAAGTATATAGTTTGACATTTTATATAATATTAAAATACATTAAACAATACATTTTATATAATATTTATATAATATTAAAAATAATATTAAAATGCATTATACCGCATTGGCATTAAACCACTTTAAGAAGTGACCAATTTTTTTCAGATTCAATGTTACAATTTTGATCTGTTGTTTTTTGATAGAATGAAAATAATTGTGTTGATTTTTCTCCTAATATAGTCACCAAATATTAATTGGTTATAGAAAAATTTATTGAATATAATAATTGTTGAAAAATATTATTGAAAAATTATGAATCACTTTATTTTTGAGGACAGTTGGAGGTTCTGAAGCAGTGGCGTAGCTAGCACCCAGTCGTCCCGGACATTGCTTGGGGACCCCCAATCTTCTGGGACCCAGTACCTACGGAAGTAATAGGGAGCCTTCTTTGTGGTTTCCACTGTTTGTACAGAAACAAATATTATTCATACAAAAGAATTTTAATGATTAAAAAATCAGTATTTTACGTAATCTAGTCATAATGAATAAACGAACGTTTTTCATAAGGTCAATTTTTAGTTATTGGTCGTTTTACACTATCTGTCAGTTACGATTGTCACACCAGTTACGATTGAGATTGCATATCGGTCCTTCTCGAAACTGAAGCTCTCCAAAAAGTACTTGAGAAATTCCATGAATCAAAACACCTGGTTTATGCATCGAATATAAGGTTAAAAATTATTTAAGACACATTAAATCAGTTAGTTAAAACATTAGCTAAAACGAAAGTACATCGTACGATTATATATATGTGTGTGTAAATATTATAATATGTAAATAATATTAGATTAAATTACTAAACAGTTCCTAAGATATGTACTTTTTACTTAAAAAATTTCATAAAATATATGTATAAATTTAACTACATTAAAACAGTGATACTATGGCCTCTCAGTGGCTTCGAGCTGCATTTTGCCCGGGGTCCCCGAAGTAGATAGCCACTGCTCTGAGAAACCCGGTGCTCTAGGTCAGAGCCCAGTTACAAACTGAAGGGGAAATTTGTATGACCAACGGACATTGTATGACCAAAGAGGACAAAAGAGCGAAAATAAATTTGACAGGCGAACTGGTCAGGATGTGGTAGGTATGATGGGACAAGGTGGAAGTGGGATGACAGGAGTAGAAATACATTAAAGACGTAACGTTTTGACAGAAAAATTGGAAATGGTTTCATCCCCAAAAGGGGACATGGGAAATTCGGATATTACTGGACAAGGACAGAGAAAACCTCAGACAAGTCGAGTACGTGTGGACAAGGGGATGACACTGCGGCTCAACACTAGACGACGAGGAAAGACAAGACTGCATTCTCCAACAAAAGCGGAAAAGAAACTAGGACATGACAAAAAAAATTAATACTAATGGAAGACGACTTCACTGACTTCGAAACTTTTACCTTGAAGATCTGTAAGCTGTTGATTGCATTGAAGAATGTGATGTGTTAGAGATGGGCGCCCCCAGTAATGAAAGAGTCGAGACATGACTATCCCACACAATGACTTTGTTAAAGATGTGGAATAAAAACTAACTAAATAAATACTATTAGTCAAGTGGGCAAATGCTTATTTGTCTGTCTATTTACAATTTTTATTCATTTTTTCTCGACATTATTTCTATTTCGGATGGAACACAACGCCATCCAATCAGATGCGAACAGAACGTGCCGCCGCTGCGTCACTTAAACGCAGCGTAATTCCATTGCTGTAATTCGGACGCCGGGCAGAAACGCCCACGGGAGCGCGTCAGTGTCATTCGAACGAAGCGACTGGGCGAGCGAGAGCTGAGGTCCGGTGGGCAAAAGGCAAATGACGCAAAATGCTGTTATGACTCCACAATATTCCAGCTGTAATCTCGTCACGTGGGTCTGTGTCCTTAGGCGCGCCACGCGATTGGTTATGTTGGGCCACTCGCGCTGAGGAGATTCAACGCTACGGAAAATACTATGACGGTACGAGACAATGAATAGGAATAAGTGTACAGGAATAGTCTTTTACCTTTGTGGGGAATCTTTATTTTTTTTTATTTGGGACCCGTAAAATATTTGGCTCTTCAACGACAAAATTCTCTTCCACTCGCAAACCAAGACCATTTTATATTGAGTTAAAAATAAAATCATAAACGCTGACTTACAGTTCATATTAAATTTGGTTTTAATATAGTCAATATTTTTTATTGGCTTTAATAACACATTTAAAGTATATAATCAGGTTTATGTGTGTGTTATATAAAATATTTATGGAATATAATAATTGTTAAACATGTATCCCGGATGTATCTAAAATGTTCACAATCTGCATATAATAGTCGCTCTAAAACTAAAATTCACCCATTGTTAAAGTGACAATATAATAATTAAAAATATGGAATACATTTTATACTTAATTTCACATACATTTTCACCTTAAATTTTGAACATATTTAGACATTTTTGAAACTAAAAAATACTTAGGGTGAAAACAAAAAAACTGCAATTATTTGATGCCTCAGATAATACATTCTAATTTATGACAATCTATTTCATCAATCACTCCCAAAAGTTATAAAATAATATTGTATATACTTTACAATATATTTACTACAACTCATAAATAACGCTTTCAAATAGGTAATTTTTCTCCAAATATTTCTAAAAGTTATCTGAATAATAGTGTATCTGTGTATTACTGAATACACTGTATCAACTTATTTTATTATTTTGTGACTTCTAAGACATAAAATTCCTCTCAATATTTAAATGTTCCGAAGACATATTTTCAGGTCCATCAAAAATATGGGAGCAATGATTCGTGCTCGTGAAGGTCGTGCATGAAGATGACACTGGGGTGTAGTAATCCGAGAATTTGAGGTAGCTGAATTAACACACATTTTTCTATTTGTGAAAAATGCATTTTATATTCTCAGAAACATTTGTTAATACAACACACACAATAAATTAGAAAATAAGGGGTCACATTTTCGAGTAACTATGTTTTGATTATACTAAAATTACATAAATATAATGCGTTCAGAAATTTTCATTTGAACAAATATTTTCATTGCCCGGAACGTTTTACGAGAGACAATTTTAAATTGAAAATTAAATATATTTGAATTTTTATGACATTAAAAGAAA
Organism: Laupala kohalensis; assembly: GCA_002313205.1. NCBI lineage: Eukaryota > Metazoa > Arthropoda > Insecta > Orthoptera > Trigonidiidae > Laupala > Laupala kohalensis. The sequence goes on from NNCF01126768.1 coordinate 149,218, forward strand.
AGATACATTTTCATCTAGTTCAATAGTTAACTACAATATATTTCAGCTGTATTGAATTAGTACAAAAAATATCAATAGTTTAACTAACCTAACGGACTTGCACTTTACTACATTTTTTCTCCTCATTCATGAGACTATCTTTCTCTCAATGGTATGTAAAAATGAAATCAGAAAACAAAGAAACCTAAAGCAGATAAGGTTTTTATTTTCCTTGGAGTTTGTACACGTAACCGTACTTTACTGGCAAAATATATAACTACTAAATATCTTAGTTTTAGCATGACAAGGGGATATTGCAAAAACTGGAAGTACGCAAAATTAGCGATTACTGTAAAATTTTCACAATTTTTAAATATCTACTAATATGGAAACAATGGTAAATACACAGAAGACGAGTAATAAAATTTTGCATCCGCTATATAATAAGGTTATTAACATCAGTAATTTTATTTTATTTTGGTTCGATTATTTGACAGATTTTTTGTTATGAATGTCAATTATACAAGAAGAATTACGTGTATGTGATCTTCTAATTATTGGAATCTGCACCGAATGCTGGAAATAAAGTATACCGCCAATAAATTCTCTAATCCAATCAGATGCCATCGCTCTACCGAGGATTACAGAAAGAATGGTCTGTGACAAGTAGCGTTGACTAGCACTATCTATGGACGTGCGGGAGAACAAATAGCCCTCACGCAAATTGAACGGAAAACGAGAAGAATTTTAACTATCAATCTCACGTTGCGTGACAATTACTAGTGGTTACGAACAAAATTATATTTTCCTTCAATAATCGAATGCAGCCTTACTTTCTCAAAACCTCCTCTCAACTTTTTCTTCTCAATGAAAATTTTTTATTTTTTCTCTTTAAAAAAATTAATTATATTTGGTATAGAAGGGTTACGGAAGAAAATACTAAAAAAATAAAAATATGAGGTACATTTCTCATTAAATTAAAAATATCTTTAGTTCACCATTACATGAAGATTCTACATTAGAATAAAGAGTAAATTTCGTGAAAGAAAACTGTATTTACATATTTCTTTAAGGGGTATACATACAAAAAGATATTATATAAAATCATTGCAACAAATAATGAATATGATTTATTGTACAATGAGCCTGATTTATATTGAAATTTCTTTACATAAATTGCTCCGTACACTATTTATCCGTAAATATTTTTATTAATACTACTGCTAATATTACTCTCGAGTTTTGAGTAATTTTAATGTTTTCGAAATAATTTAATGATTTAATAATAGTTCGCATTTTGTTAAAGAAACTGTTCATCGAGTATTAAGCATATATTATTTAATATTCTGTATATGTTATAACTATTTTTAGTCTTATTTTACGGCCCATGCTTGATTGCACCTTGGGAAGCGAGAATGATAAATCCGCTGCAGCACTAAACCCCTTGATTGGTATTGGTGGATTGCCCCTTCTGGCTCTAAGAGAGTGAAATGATTAATTGTTCACCATGTGGTCATACCCAGTTTTTACCTGTTTTTTTAACAGTAAATTTATTATTATTATTACAGTTTAAATATTACCCTGTCATCTTGCATGTTTTTGTTGAGGAACGAATCTTATTTTCTGACACACAACGCGCACTCCCGGCTACCAAGATGTGTGTTCCTCCATTGGCTTACACACTCGTTAAAATATTGTTGTCTCGCAAAACCCGTTTCAGCCTCTCCGTTCCCTCGTACCGACAAAGACAGGTGTTTGCAGCGAGCGCCACTTGAAGCGCGCGAATCGCCTTCATAAACTCGACGACCGGTCATTGGAGACTTAGCACGTCATTAGCACCGAGGCCATCAGGGGTCGAGCGTTCGCCCTGAAAGATGGCTGTTGGTGATCGGCGAAGCTAATGCCCGGGCATAACACGACATCGCGACCGCCGCCGGCTGGCTGGCTGGTTGGCTGTACGTTTTCCATGTTGCAACAGGCTGTGGTAATACGTAACCGCACCCTAGATTTGCCTCCAAGTACATCGATTCCATATTGCGAGCGATTCTGAGTACACAGGCTGTAACAAACGACTGGAAGTATCGAGATAAATAAGCACTCCTCCCCGCTTAAGTGAATTTTAGGATCCAGATTCAGGTGTTGCGGTAGGAGGAGTGCAGAACAGGGAGGACATAAGACAAATACTGGAATATTGAGAGGGGGCTTACAAAAAATAAAAAATTCAAGACCTTAAATCTAGAACAATAACGTCTATGTACTACACGCAAAATTTAAGAAGAAGCTCTTGAATGTATCTTTATGAAAGAATATCATATTAAAAAGTATTATTTGTACTTGACATTTACTTTCGAATAAAGTACAATACAATAATTAGATACAAATATTGAATCAGAATCAATAAAAAGATGTACGTAAAAATTATGTTAGTAGTCTAGGGTTAATAATAGGGAAAATATATATTGAAATAACAAAAAAATGTCTGCATCTATATAATCAAACGAAATTTTAAAATTAAAAGTATTTAACATTATCTTGAATAGTAAATTTGCTTCAGCTGATCACAATTAAATAGAAAGTCTAGTAAACTAATCTAATCACTGTCACTTATTCTACTATCTACTTAATAGATATTTATTTGATAGTATCAGCGATTAATTTAAAATTGAAATTTATTGAACGAATTCCTCTTGTGTGACAAAATGTAATATTTTTAAATGAAAAAAATGTTATAAATGAAAAAATTATTTATTTATTATATTAACTGAGTAGGCTCATAAAAAACAATTGTGCCAAAATACAAAGAGATGCAGATTATAAACTGAAATATAGAAATTTTATTCTTAATCTTGATATTTTCAAAACGTCGTATCTTCACGTACCAAACTTCGCGCAAACTATTTTTCCACATAATTAATTTTCGTTCTTAGTAGGATAATTATGAATAATAATAGAAATTTGTCACAAAAGATGGATTATTGCGATAAATTTTAATTTTAAATTAATTCTGAACCGTAGTGTTCCGTCGCCACATGGTTTGTGGCGTGACTCGCGACATACAGTATTAACTTTCCTCAATTCACTTCATCGTGATACTGATGAGGCATATTTCACAATACAAAAATACATTAATGCACTGCTAATGTATTCCACTAATGCACTGCTAAAATGTTAAATCACAGTTTAAATATACATTGAATTTTGCCTTGGAATAAGTCGTTATTCTGAAAGAACGGGTCAGAAAATAATTGTTAATTAATATTAAAGTAATGTAAACATTACTGTGCACATTGTGAATAATAAAAGTTTAGTCATTATATATCAAACCAAATTTTCAGCAGAAACTCAAATTCTGTTCTAAATGTACTCCATTTCCATATCAATAATCAATTTACGGAATAACATCGCGTAGAAATTCAAAGTTACAAGATATTATCTCGCACAATCATTTTTCAAAAATATTTTACGTTCGAGGGAAAAGAAAAATATTTCGCAGATTTTTCCCCATCCAATATTTTATCAGTCCCATATTAAAAAAGTAAATGCATTACAAATTACATATTAATTGTTTTACTAACCAACAACGGCATCGTCTCTCGAATGAAAAACATTCGTTTGAGTAATTCTAATAATATGGAACTCTATACTAAAATTGAATCAAATGAGAACCCGTAACATTGAAATAATAACAGGGATGGTACGTTTGGTGGATACTTGTATAGAAGCAGAAGGAATGTGAATGTGGAAGAGAAGAAGAGGCAGCTCACAATGTACTTTGGGAATAAGAGCTCTTTGATGAAGAACAATGTAGGTATATAATTATTTGATAACGACACAGACAATGAAAAGACCCGAGCGTGGAGAGGAGAGAGAAGGAGTCGGAACTCTTTCTGAAATCTACCCACCGAATCTATCGCAAATAACGAGGGCGCTCGCGAACGTAAGTTGGTTCTGTGGAGAGGGTAGCATCCGGTGTGATATTGTGGTTAATATTAATATTTATAAATATAATTGGCGTAAAACAAGTAGAACATTGACGATACTAGGATGTAAGAATAATTCTCAAATTGGAACAGATAGTGTCCATATTTATTTTGTTGAAAATATGGGCAAATATGAATTTTGCAATGATTTATTTTTGTTTTTACCTTTATGTATTGTATTTAATAATATGTAATTCTAAACAACATATAAATATCTAGGTCAGAATAAGCATTGAATAACAAAAAATAAACATTAGCAGTGCAAAAAATTCTAGATGAATTGATTGAAAATTGCGATGGATTCCTCGTAATATTTGAAATACCACCAGTGACAAAGCAGTATCCTGATGGTTCCGCTAGAAATCAGTAGAGTAGTGAAGTAACTCTGCATAAAGCCATGATAATACGAGGTAAGAACACTTCAAATCTTTTACAGTTTTTGTCTTCAATATTTTGCGTTAATAGATTCTCCAAGGAAAAGAGAATCAGCTATTCTAATGTTAAAATAACTTCTCTCACTGGCCAGGGTTTTTCTCCGGTTTTCCTTCGGGTAGTGGCGGATTTTCCTTGGGCGGGAATGTAATTCATACTTTTGTTTTATTAACTTTGAATTTATACTGCACAAATATATACAATTTATTTTGGAATAACAAATGGATAACAGTACATGTTTATTAAATAATTAATTTTACAAATATTAAATCTGCCACTGCCCATGGGCCCTTGATCGGAATTGATGGGATGGTCCCTTACTTGTTTCCGGAGAGTAACTTAGTTTATTACCCCCCACGTGGTCATAAGCAGTTTGCAACTGCTTTTTTGACAATAAAATTTATTTAATTGTGTCCATCGTGCCATAAATTTAAGTACTTTTCTGATTGTAGGATTAGTAAGAGAATGAAAAGTGAGGGCACTAAGCAATAATGCTTATTGTTACATTGACTATTGCTGCATGTGAACCATTCGTTGTCAAATCAACCAAATGTCAATTGTCGTGTCACATGGAATTTTACATACCTAACCTCAAATTACTTTTTAGGTTAATCTTTTGAGTATACTAATTCTCTACCTAATTAAACCATCAATACTGTTAAAATAAATGAAATAAATAGTAAAAATTATTTGTTGCATACATTAAATTAATATTTGGTGCTTTTAGAATAATTACTAGTTATTCTACGTATCATAAAAGTTTTACTACAATAATCCATCGTCACCCTTTTTATTACCAAACATTGACTGCACACGACATTTCCGAGCTCAAGTGAAATAATTCTCACAGCGCAATTAATTACTACACTAATGAGCAATTATATTCACAGGGAAATTACTTTGGGGTAAAATCTGCTGTTGAAACTTCAAATGTGACGGAAATACAATCTCATTAACAGTGTTACTACAAAACTCAAAACATTCATTCGTACCTCGCTACTAAATATTTTAAAACAATTTCGAGTACTCCAGTAATGAATTAAATGAACGTATTTCCGTGAACGCAGAAATTATTTGAAAGAAGACTAAGGGATCATTGGGTAAATATTTTTCGACAAATGTTCTTCACACTCTTTTCCCATTTACTCTCTTTCATGTACTAAGTTAAAATTAATATTTATTTCGTGCTCCGTCCACTGAACCAGTGAACTACACCAATTTATTGCTAAAAGAGGCGGTATTCACATTTATAGTTTACTTATTAGTACTGAACAGGATTTAAACGAAATCTAAATCCACAGTTCATTACAACATCCAGAAATTCTGTTAATAAAGAAACATATGAATATGTTTGATAACCAATATATAAATGGAATTAATTTACTAGTACATCCAACTAATAAATTATTTTGGAACTATCATGTACATTAATGGGCAGATATCCCCTAGATTTTTCGTTCCGTTTTAGCGCAACCGGACTGAGAATAACACACGAATTGAGATTCGTACTTGAGAGCATTAAAATATGAACCTATAAGATATTCTTATTTAATATTAAATGTTTTACTTTCCTCTTCATCAGCATTTAAAAATTACATCAAGAAAAGACGCTACTAGACTCGTTTTTGTTATAAAACGACGTAACTTGACTAGTTTCTAGGAAGCTTGGACGAAGCATTTCAATAAGAACACGATCGGCGGTTGGACTACAGTCAGAAATTCTCACCGTCCCTCCAACTGCTATCATCCGGTTAGACCAACGACACATGCACCACCCCAACTCTTCATTCAGAATAGGTTTAGTGTGTTAGATAACATGTCCCTGTTTTCTCCCTTACCTACTCGTTTCATCCCTTCCCGTCAAGTATCCAAACCTGTTCACAAACCAAGCACTGGTAAGCACAGCCGCCCAAAACCAAGTAAAATAGTGCTACCCAGATTTTTTTTGGT
>NNCF01126769.1:504-27703 GCA_002313205.1 Laupala kohalensis
AAGCTCGCACACAGCACCTGAACGCGATTGTCACCTTCGAGTACCACATCGTACTCCTGAGCGCAAGTTGTAACGGTGTATGGGGGCGGCCGGAGGAATAGATGAGAACGTGCGAGATGAGGAAGCAGTAGGTGAAAGAACTGGGAAAAGAGAAGTAATGGGTGTCGAGATAGGAAGAGGAGATGGTGATGAGGTAGGAGCAGGAGGAGGAGATGAGGTAGGAGCAGAAGGAGGAGATGAGGTAGGTGTAGGAGTGGGGCAGGTGGATGATGTGAGGTCAGATGTGAAGCTAGAAGAGAACCGAAGTGCAGTTTCCCAGACGGTCTCAGGTGTAAACCGTGCTGGGTAAAGTCCTTGGCATTCAGGCGTGGTTGCAAATCAAAAAATGTGATTTTTGTGTCTGCCAGGTGACGGTTTAGGGAGATGTTTGCCAGGTTAATTTCGTGGTTTATTTGTGGAACGTTGAAGCGTGGAGGCAGGCTAGATAGCACTATGTTCATGTGCAAGGAGGCCATTTTTAGTTTTTGTAGATGTTCAGACGCGTTGAAATGACCACCCAAGTTAATATCGCTCTGCCCACCTATGATGATTACTGTGTCCCGCTCTGTGAGTCTTTTAGTGTAAGTGTCCAGTTCTCGAATAACTTCAGCCAAACGAGCGTTTGGCTTAAAGAAACCGGAGACTGAGAACTGGCTAGGAAGAAATCCACGCAATACGGAGGACATCTGACGACCGTGCGAATCAGCTAGTATGAGCACGTTTGATTTCTGCGTGGAAGTGTTGGTATCATCTCTGGATAGCACTACTTTACGTGGTTTTGGGCGGCTGTGCTTACCAGNACTGAGAACTGGCTAGGAAGCAATCCACGCAATACGGAGGACATCTGACGACCGTGCGAATCAGCTAGTGTGAGCACGTTTGATTTCTGCGTGGAAGTGTCGGTTTCATCTCTGGATAGCATTACTTTACGTGGTTTTGGGCGGCTGTGCTTACCAGTGTGTGGTGGGTGAACAGGTCTGGGTACTGGACGGGAGGGGATGAAACGAGTAGGTAAGGGAGGAAACAGGGACATGTCATCTAACACACTAAACCTATTCTGAGTGAAGAGTTGGGGTGGTGCATGCGTCGTTGGTTTAACCGGGTGATAGNGTGGTGCATGTGTCGTTGGTCTAACCGGGTGGTAGAAGTTGGAAGGACGTCGAGAATTTCTAACTGCAGTCCAACCGCCGATCGTTTTCTTATTGACCTCTTCCAGCGCACTGATTCGTGTGTCAATATACTGTACCATGTCATTGTACGCCTTCTGAAGATCAGCTTTGAATGAGTTGAGGAGTGCGATAGTGTCCATTGTTGTGAGATAGTTAGCAACTGAACGACAAAAGCAAATGAGAATACACGAAAAATGACAACTAACACAGAATGGAGGATGTTAGTATAATAATATATTTGTTACTACGGAAGTTAAAATTGAGATAATAAAAAAATTAAATATACAAACAAACCGACGACAAAAATGATTGAAATAATTATTTAGGGCGACCACTGGAGATTAATTAATTCGACAATAACTACCGTATATTGTGTTAAAATGTAAATAAATACGAAAGAATCAAGAACAACGAATTGTAAAATAATGTAATAATTCTATGAATTATGACGATAACTTGGGTGCAACAATGGGGCAGGGTTTAAATAAGTAAATAAACAAACCGACAACTAAAATCACAGAAATAATTTAGGATGACAACTGCAGATAAATTAATTCCACAATAACTAAGGCAATATTATGTTAAATTGTAATGAATAACTACAAAAAGATCACGAAAAAAAATGGTAAAATATTGGAATAATTCTATTTACGACGACGAAACTTGAGCAGTGCAACAATAGAGTACGTTATTTGTAAGTTAATAATGATGTAATAGTATACGCACCAGAAAATCTAAATACAGCAAAATAATTAATTTTAATGCACCAAGAAGTTGAATTTATGATTCCGTTTGTACTTACGTAAACTTTATCACACCTTTGAATGAAGCACTTGAATGAAAACAATATGAAATTGTATTTGGTCCGTTGAGTTTGAAAACCTTAGGAAATGGTTTTTAGTGTTTTTTCACCTAACACTCAAACAGAAAAAAGAATTTTACACTACAATGAAAGTTGGGATGTAAATACAACTACTGATCACAAAAAACTCGAAAAAATAAAATAATTAGAAAGATTATACTGAAAAATAGAGAGAGCTCATTCACAACCGCAGCTAACGCCAGGAGCAGGCTAGCCAACCCTGATTTGGAAGAGAGTCACAGCGAAGAAGGGGTGACAATATTTATTTCTTTTTTTTTTGGGGGGGGGGAGAGGGGTTCGCAAATTTGGTGTCCTGCGTCATAGTGTTTGGGGGGGGGGTGGCATCCCTGAGCTAGGGTGAGATGGTGACCAACGACACTGAAAGGTTCATTGGGGTCATCTTCGAGGTATCGTATTCCATCTCTTTCGCTTTGTAAATGTAACCAGAGATTTTTGTGAGTCTTCTATAATGCATAAGTAGCAAGCGTTCGAGCAGTAGTACCGAATTACGTTAAGCTTTGATTTGTCCGACTTCCAGGCATCTTCACCATGCAAGGAAACTAAGCAAATACAAACAAACAAACGCTGTTTCCCGCGCATTTCAGAAAAGGAAGAGCTGATCCAAAGAAGTCAAATAGTAAAAAGTAAGTTCAGCTAACGTTATTTATGTTCAAATTTCTGTTCTCTATCTTTATACAGAAATTCAAGTAAAATGTTAGTCTATAACTTTATGCATTTTTTATTTAAATATTGACAGAGACAAATATTACATCATAATATAAGAAAAGATCATAATATAAGAAAAGAATAGGAGGAAATTAAAGGGTACGTGTTTACATAGAACTATTAACAAAATGTGTTTCGTTTTACTTTGAATAACTGCATGTAAGTGATTGAGTTCAAGGATTTTATTTTATACTATTAAAACAGTAATGTGATATGTAAAAAAACGGCAGCCCTTGGGATTGTTTTATAGAAAACTCAAAAGCAATTTTGGAACGAGAGTCTGAGAAGCAAGCCAAAACATAAATTAAAATTTTCTCTTCATCTGGACCATCAATGTATGGTGCAGAATCTTTAGCTCCTAGTAATACTTAGTTTCTGACGATGAACAGTATGTTTCAGTAAAATCCAGTGTTAATTCCGCGAGGAAAGAAAATTCTCCATATAACAGAGGATATAATCTAGTAGGTTAATATCAAACCGGTTAACAGTATCATTGTAAATAGTTTGAAAAATATTTGGATGACCGAGCTAATTGCTCGAATTACGATGTTGAGACTCATGGTTAATTAATCGTAGATAATGTTAAAGATAGTGCGAACTTAATGTCATGCACAACATCATGTTGACAAAAGTGAATTTAAAGAATAAAATGGATCTAGTGCAAACTATGGATCTAGTGCAAACTCTGTCAGCGCATTGTCCATTGTACTTCATGTTATACACAGCGAAATGAGATGAAAACTACATACGTGGGCTCTACCTACGTCAATAATTTGGTTGCTTCGTGGGTAATTATCTCCATCTCATTTGGAGGTAGTTTTTCCGTTTCCAAGCTTATTATTTAATTTAAGGTTTTATTGATTTGTTTCCTTGTATTTTGGCAGTAGAAAACATAGGAAATTGAAGACCAAGTATTTATTTTTCATTTTGCTTCAGAAGCTCGTGATTTCTTTCACGCACTGACACTGTCAAAATTGGAAGTTATCTATTCTTGGAATCCGTTATATACGTACTTAATGCTAAAAATGTGCTAGAGCAATCTTATAAAGAAACGAGATCTGGTCAGATTGCTTTTACATTCAAAAATTCTGTTAATTTCAGCTTAATAGAACCATTAGATTACGATAGTACATAGTGTTCCATAGCTCCACTGCACCATCAACTCTAGAGGTGGGTTGTTTCAGCTGAAGATACCGCTCCAATCGCAGACGCATACAGTTCCGCATGGAACGGTCTCGCTGCCACGCCGTTGCAACGGATCTAACAGTTCCACTAGGAACCGCGACAAGTCGTTGCAACGAGAGCTGTGGAGAGAGATCTGTCTTGCGTATCCAGAGCATACTGGCATCATTTTCGTGACAGCGTTGACGTGGCATCCACGTGTGAGTGCAGAGTTCAGTCACATATTGAACACAGAATGAAACTGTTTGTCTATTCATGGATTTCAGATTATAGCACATATTTCCCGAAATCGAACTCAGAATTGCACTTGCACTTCCAGTCTTGTTTAAAACCTCTTTTCCTATATTTGTGTGCGGTTTTCGTGATTTAAAAAATGGAGGATGATGGAGAAATTCTGGCCCTAGATTCAGATTCAACGCATCAAAATACGTAAGGATACATAAGTCTAGTCTTTGGAACAGACCTTTTTTTCTTTTTGTTCGCCTATGAAATGAAAGTAAAATAGTTTAAAATTTCAGTTTATAATTCTATGCAAGGAGAAAAAAAACATGCACTCCTTACAATGACACATTCTATTGGATCCGTAATCGACAATGCATATTTACAAAAATACATTGCTATCTATCTTTCGTATAGCATCTCTCGGTGATTATCACCAGATTGTTTTCCCAAGACCATCACATTCATCTGTTCATCATTGATATACACTGTCCCACAAAATTGGCGGATCAGTAAATTCATCGCTGCATAACTTATAAGTTTTCGAATGTATCAGAGTGAAATTTGGGCTGAGAAAGCTCCTATGTTTTATCAAGACACTCCCTTATTCGGAGATATCAGACTGGGACATCCTTTAAGTGAAGAGAAATTCAATTTTCGAGAAAAGCGAGCAAAAATATCACAATTTGAAATGTCGGGGAGATCTAATTCACGTATACAGACTCAGTAATGTGCACTCCAGTAGCAGAGATTAAAAAATCTCCCGCATCTGATGATCCATCCCCAATCCCTCNACGATGTATTTCAGATGTCCCAAAACTACTCAGGATTGTGTGTGCTTGTCCAAGGAACACGGATTATGGGTTTTTTCATCAATGGAAGCAACCATCTGCGAGCCACCCCCTTCAATATTTCACCCCTTTTGGAAAATTGGGATCTTCTCACGTTTAAATCAATTTATTCGTGATGAAAAGCATTGCATTTAGTGTCATTAGGCACAATCAGTACATTTGTATGAAAAATTTAAGTCCCATCATCTAACCTCCCCAATGAGTGGAGTCGCTTGGTGTGACTCCCACTTATCAATTTCCTGAGTGATCACGAGAAAATGTATTACGTGAATAAGAGTGAGAATTAATTGGTGTGTTAGCACATAAAAGTTCAAGTTAGTCGTTCCACTAGTTTTCCGTTTAAAAAAAAATCAAAAGTGAGGAAAAGTGCCATCTTGCACTCTTCAGATCAAATCTGTTTATATTGACCGGGTAGTGGTAGCTCGTTACTGAGATCGACGTATGACGTACATGTTTCTCCTACCCTTAGTGTAGGTTATTCTCCCACCCATCTGCGAAGCATAATTTTTTCGAATTATCGCTTGTGTTGAATTGTGCCTTTTAGTAGGCAACCCTCTCGCATTTGTAAGTGTGGCGGGTTTCATCACATTCCGATTTAGGATTGTCTTGTTTGTTTTGCTACAGTCACTGTCCGGTAGATCAGAGCTGCTGCAATAGCAACGAGGCACTTCGGTTTCCTCAGCAGTTTCGGCGTGGTCTTCACTGCTTCTCTGCGCAAGGGCTAGGGTGATGTTCAAGTGATTGTTCATCGCTGCAAGGGGGATATAATTGAGGCTCCTGCGGTGTATATTCGCATTTGAGGATTCAAGATGGCACGGAGAGGTACTTGTTGATGGAAGTTAATCTTGGGGATCCACGGATACATGTGAAAGGATTTTGTTCCTTTTTCTTTTTGTAAGAGGTATTGGGGTTTCATTGCTTACCACCACCGCAAGAGCTTCTTTTGTAACTCTGGTGAGAAGGTGTGCAAATGCATTATCACTAAAGAGTTCTGCGAGTTGGATAGTGGAAGTGTCAAGTGTGATAACTCGTGATTTTTTCATAAATGTCTTTTGTGACAGGACAGTGGAATATAACATGCTCAGGGGTATGTAGTTCCCCGCAGGTACATTATGGAGGCTCTTTTAGGGTAAATTGGTACAATTTTGAGTCGAAGGAACCGTGACCGGATAGAAACTGGATCTCCGGGACATAAGCAATTTGCATTGGTTCCTTGTTTTTAAGTTGGGAAAAATTTTTTATGCTCTGTTGTCCATATTTCGAATTCTTTCATCCCACAGTTTGTCTGTATATTCTACTATTTCTTTTTTATTGACGAACCTGGGGATATCTGGAAATTTTGAGCTGTAATCTAAATTTTTCCTGATATGATATTCCTACGCACTCTGTAGAATTGTTAGATCAATTGACTTAAAGTTTAGTATTAGCAGTATGTTTGTCTAGATATTGTGGAGTATGCTTTAAACATAGACACCAATACCTTTCTCAGCGTTTTTAAGAAGTATTATATCTTTGTCTTCGATAGTCCGTCTGTCTATACACTCGCGGCATAAATGACGGTACTGGTAAAGATTGCTTGGTAGTAGGTGGAACTGACACTGATGGGTACATTGTATTCCTTCCTTGTGATGTTATTTAGTTTGAAGATGGCGGTTTTTGCTCCCTGGGATATACTTTTGGCGTCCTCTAAGAAATTGAGCCAGGTGGATAGAGTTACTCGTAGGTATTTTACAGAGGGTGCCATTTTTATAGATTTATTCTGGATTTTCATGACAGGTGGTCAGTTTATGTCTAGGTATCTCTTCAGTAGAAGGATATGAGATTTTGTTGGAGATAAATTTATTTTGGCGAATGAGCACCTTAGTTCCAATTTGTTTTTAATGGACAGATCTTTAATTCTTGTCTCGAGTTGCCTGAGGCAAGATCATCTGCGAAAGCTATGGCTGTGTCAAAGACTTCACTGACCTCAGTGAGGCAGGTGTCCATGATAATGTTCCAGAGGGTTGGTCCAAGGACTGATCTCAGTGGAGAGTCCTTGGTTAATTTTTTGTGATGTTGTTGTTGTTCACCAGGTAGAAATATCCATGTGTTGACGAAATAATCTTGTATAATGTCAAATAGATATTTTGGAAAATCGCAGGTTTTCAGGAGATAGATCAAAGATGGCCGCCAGAGATTGTCAAATGCACCTTGTATATCAAGGATAATGCCAATGACGTTTTTTCTCGAGTTAGTGTGATTAGTTTCAATAGATTTATTGCGTCCTCTGTTGATCTACCTTCTCTGAATCCAAACTAATATTGATGGGAAAATGGTTTAATAACTTTTTGCATTCTTCTGTTGAATACTTTTTCACATAGCTTGCCCATTACTTTATGCAGGCAAATGAGACAGTACGCTTATGGGTCAGACTCTGGTTTTCCATTTCCTTTATTTAGAATTTTGAGCTTGGCTGCTTTCCAGACATTTGGGAAACATCCCATTTCTAGACAGGCATTGAACAGTGAGACTGATGAGGACTAGATCTTATGAATTATAATCTGAACCATCTCAATTTTGATTCTATGGAGACCCGGAGATTTTCCATTTTTCATCTAGAGTGCTCATGCCACTTCATCCTCGGTGACAGATTGGTATTCATAGTTTCCGGTTCTTTTAGCGCTAATATGTGTTGGGCCTCTGTGTCCTCTGTTTGCTCATCGTCTGGTATGAAAGACCCAACAAGGCCCCCGCAGGTTCCTTCTATCCAGAAGTCAGTTCTCCATTTAGTTTTACAATGGAGGGAAGAACAGTTGGAGGTTGCATTTTTGAGTTTGCAATTTTGTAAGCTCGATTCCATGTTCGGCAGATTTCTGCATTAAATAATTGTTCTCCATTCGTCTATTTTGGCTTGTTTTAGAGTATGGTTATATCTATTTCTGGCTCTACTGAAAAGAAAAAAGGGCCCATTTATTTTTCTAAGTCCCACGCTCTGAGCAGTTTTGGATTTGTTAAGTTTGCAACACCTCTCTCCTCCTTCCCCTTCGACCGGGGAACTTTCGTTCGACCAATCGTAGGTCTATTTGAAACGGCTCCCATATTTGGCAGACTAATAGAAGACATAGATTATCGAGTTTCCCACTCCATCATGGACATTTTGATGATTTAGAAACTTTTGTTATTGAGATGGAATTTTTCACCAGTTTTTTTATTGAGTCCGAGAGAATTTTCGCCAATAGATTTGAATTTTTACTCATGTTTGAGGATACAATTGTTTATAAAACTTATTCCAGTTTGCTTTATTTAAATTATAGGATACTTCTATTTTTTTGCAGTTATTTTGGCGCTTACTTTGAATTTCAACAGTGATTAATCGACGGTCATTTTCTATTACTTTCTCGTGCATTTACCAATTACTTATTAAATTGACCAGTCCAGTGGAGGAGAGAGTCACATCGATATATGAGGATTCTTGGTGAAAATTGAATGTTGATATATGAGCTAAAATCTACTCCATAAACTCTTCTCATAGACACCTCCCAATGAACTCAACCGTCTCCTATTCATAGCTGAGAGGCGTATTTCTTTGGGTAAACGTCGATTCGAGAATGTTCTGTTCGAGAACATTCTGGCGGCAGAATTTGGCGCGCTCTACCTATGAGAATATAATGAATAAATAAATAATAATAAAACACATTTTTAGTTACAAGATCGACGTAGTGATTCTTAACAACACGGATGTTCTTCTTTTTCCTGAACCATCCAATACTACGTAATTTAGAAATAGTCTACATTGTGGCCGATGGGAAGTAAATTGTGCGTACCAGAAAAATGATATAAGAAACAATTTAAGAAAGTTGTTATATTATTATTAATATTTAATTTGAAGTATTTATTTTTTCTATTATTATTTGTGAAGGTTGATGAAGTAGGATGTCCATTGGTGTGGTCTTCTTGAACAATTTTGCTTACTATATTGGAGCCTGTTGTCCCGAAGTGTGTATAAGTAATTCACAGAAAATCGTTTATTTGATTTTTAGTATTTGTAAATGGGAAATGTAGTGTGCTATTGAAGCTTATCTACATGGGGCGATAGGAGATAGGAGGTGTAGTGAACTAACAACTACATGGAGTTGAGACAAGGAATAGGAGCTGTGTCTCTGAACAGCAGGATATAATATTGACCCCAAGAAGAAGTTTCACAGTACAGTTTCAAAAAACAACATAACATTTATTCACTTAATACTTCATAAGACCATTAACCCCCCCCTCCCCCGCAAAGTAACAAGTCAATGCTTAGTTAAACAGAATTTCGATATGTTACAAAATACATGTTTGATATCTGTTATGTCGTTAATAACTGTCACTCGTTAGTAACAAAACAAACTTTATTTTCCAGTAGCCGTTCACATACAAATTCCAGAATTTAATAGCCGATGGTTGCAGTTCCATAAATCCAGTAGAGAATTGCCGCGGTAGCGCCGAGTCGAAGTTCTGTGAGTTGCGGCGAGATCTGGTTCCGATGGGTGGTCCGTTTCTGAAGTGCCTCGGTTGTGGTCTGTCTGGCGCTGCAAGCGGCGCAGCTTATAAGCGACCGCTTTCCCACCGCTCGTAGCCGCCTCCCGCCTCCTATTGGTGCTCGCTGACGTAACTCGGCGATGGCGTAGCACGGCGCTGACGTTACTTGCCGCGCCCAAGCTGCAGTTGGCGCTGTCTGCGGGTAACCTGGAAACTACTAGCTCCCGTGGTATTCAAACTGCAGCGAATGCTGCAATATCCTTTTTGGATTTATAAAAAAATTAATAGTGCTAGGTACGGTAGCCTTTCAATATACTGGTGTGATATGATCTACCTAGTGAATTTTCTCTAGAATGGCGGCGTTTTACTTGATTCAATACTCAATAATTCATTATACAATAACAAATACTTAAGCTCACATTAATTGAGCTGAGGGTAATACACATGTAACATTGTTGATAGTTGAAGCTAATATATGCCATAGTAACCTGGGAACATCAATATGTTGCTTGAGAGAAGTTAATGTAGAAAGAGCAACATTGGCCAATTTTGTCACTGGAAAAATGTTAATGGTGAACAAACCATACGAGCTTGACAAGTACAATTTATATGTAAGAGAACCACTCACCTTAGCTTGCTTATGCCTGAATTTGGTTGTTATATTCACAATACTTTAGAAATTATATGTAAAACTGGCATGTTAACCTCTAAGCACATGATTTGCAATTACTATTCACTGAATTGAGATACAAGGCAATATGTGGAAAGTAAGGCTACATTATACATCAATCAATGTTACACTGAGTAGTATATAACCCTAGAAATCACACAAAAGTGATAAGAAAAAAATACAGGTACAAAGGGTAGGATACAAAAATGCGAATTTCACCCATGAAAAGGTTCATCACGCAGGTTCTGGTGCCTGGAGAAGTTAGGTGCTGTCCTGTAGTTGGTAGAAAATAAAAAACAAGTCCAGATTTCCCCAAATAGCAGCCAGGAGAAGTGAATTCCTTGTTGAGGTGTTGCACCGCTTGTCGACCAACTCCCTGACCAGTCGTAATGAAACATCGATGTCACTGTTAACCAAATCAGAAGTTCAGTGAACACATGTATGAAGTATTTTGGAAGAGTTGTTCCAAAAATTACGCCGAATGAAACGTTGTGATTTTAAATGAACGTGGAATACTCATGGACTAGACTACATGACGAAGAATAGCGAAGAGAATGTTCAGTCTTAACACCTTGCCGTTGTAACCAGGGGGTACAATCTCCCATAAAGCCCTTCGGTGACAAATTTACGCCATCTACAGGCAGGCAGGAGAACTAATTCAATGACGTCACGTAAACACACGGCGCTTCTTTCGAAACAGGGCAACCCGAGATTTTAATTCATTAAATTCGCATTGAATGTACATTTTTTGCTGTCAACCAAGGAAGTTACAAAAAAAAACTGTAATTAAAATTGAAAGCAACAAATCGCTTATAAATCCTCAACCAATATATAATAATTACAATTAATGAGAAAATGGAATAAATGGTAATAAAATTACACAAACACATGACTTTTTATTGAAAGCACGTATTTATTATAAAAATATTAATTACGGATACAGAGAGGATACACACACAAAGGTTCCAGGATGGAGTACAGAAAATAAATTTACCTATTGGAAATGAAATACATTATGAATAGTGGTAACTTACACAATAGTGCCAAAATTGAGAACATTTAAGAAATAGTTCTATTACAAATTAACCTTTTTATGAATACAGATATAATGCAAAATACTCTGCCTAGACTGATTAGAAATGGGAAAATAAACTATTTGTGGATACGCATAAAACATAACTCTAAATAGAGTACAAATAAGAAATGAAACTATTACAAATAATTGTGGATAAAGAGATGATATACACACTAGTGCATATATTGAGAACATTTAAAAATGATAGGAATTAGGTAGAATGTAAAAAAATCAACAATGACAAACCTAATTAAGATTGTTTTATTTCAGAATTTTGTTATTATGTCGGAGGTAAACAAATCTTTAAAAAATCAGAATAATTTCTGAGGGCATAAATATGTTTAATTTTTCATTCAGAAAATAAAACCCAGAATGTTGATTCACAGAAATTATTTCTCAGTGTTATAATGTTAAATAAATATATTTCAGAATTTTGTAGCGAAAAACAGTTTATGATAAACGAAATTTAAAAAAATTGTGTATGATTTAAGTTTTAAAAAAAATTTACTCTGATATTTCGCTGGGATGACTGTACAGATAAGTAATATAACTATTGCAATTAATGAAGTAACGGATACAAAGGGCACGTACATAACTATGTCAGAGTCAAGAAATATGTCAATTGCAAATAAATTATAAATACTAAGGTAACTTGCACAACTGTGTCTAGATCGAGCACAGAAAATAATACTATTAAAAGTAACAAAAATTATGGAAACAAGAATGATTTACACCTCAATATCATACATATAAGATTGCTTCTCTATCGCTATTTCAACACCAATGTTCGTTCTAAATACGGTGCTTCCCATAATTGCAATTGTTCAGGCAGTTGTACCGTTATCAAGTTCTTCAAGAATACCTACATCCCATTTCTTCTCATATTATCCTGATAAGATTAATTAAGTAAATTGCCATAGCAAATTCCTTTAAATCATGTCTAACATACATTTCCTCTGGAAAATGCTCCGGACGAACTATGTACTTCTTGACATCAGCATTGGAGTTTTCTGAAATTGAAATAAATAATAATTGCAAAATTTCCATGATAATTATAAGAAACGTGATAAGACTCAACAGTGAAAATAGTGAAGAAATTGTGTTAATAATTTATCATAAAGAATCAGCAAGGTAATTTTGGGCAACCACTTCTTGCTTTCTGACTTGGCATTCTTTCCCGAAGTATGATATTCATGAACACAGATACATATAAATAAACACAAACTAGAATTAAGGTACGAACAGGGCACGAATATCTTAACTTTCACCTCCATGCCGCCTCCAACACGCTCCAACAGCTGACATCAGACCAACCGTCGATGCTCAGTGCGAACTCATTTTCAACTCTACTGCGCAGGCTACCGTGGCGCTACCTACTTCGCGAGCGATCTGGGAACTAACGATTTGTCACATGAGATTGTGCCCCCTGGTTGTAATTCAGAGTGACGAGCACTGGGTCGCTCCGTTGCTAAGGTAAGCATAAAATCGATCTTTGTATGCATCGACCGTGCTTGAAGCTTATTGGCTGCTTGCTTACGCACGAGTACAATTTGTTTCCAGCGCAATCTACGAGCGGTTTTCTTGTTTATCTGCCCAGCGGGTCGCCCACGCGGCCTGCTTGGTAACTGATTAGAATTATTATTATTACAGAAGCCTTGGTCTGTAACAGGAGGTGGGTGGTAGGGTTATTGTTAAAGGGTGGGCTGGTTAGCTGGGTTTACGAACAACTTGGCCCACGTGGAGGTCTTAGTAGGAGTAGTTAGTAATTGTAAGAGTTAGTGATTCTATGAATAGTAGGAGATGAATAGAAGAAGGAGGGTTCGCTTTTCCATTATCACAGCTATATGAATAGGTTCATTGAAGCGAAAAGCTAACATTTCTTCTGGTCCTTCCGGTAATTCTAAGTTTAATACTTAAGAAATGCCAAATAAAACTACCAGAAATACCTCTCATTAAGTTGGCTGACGGCGAGAAACAACACTCATTGTTGACAAAATAATCTTTAAGCTGCCTTTGAGAGTTAATTTGGGTGACTGTGTCCCACCTGTTGTTGCATTTCTTCTTGAGGTGTTCGGCATTTGCCATAAAATCATTATTCTTTGAACTTATCTATTGAACCTTTGAACTAACTTTGAACTAGCCATTTCCAAGAAAATGTTTCTGTTTATTAATCGGTGGACACTAGAGTCAGGCCGCCGAATTTTCCAAAATCCTTTTCATTACAAATATCGGTTGGAGTTTCACATTTCCTGTCTCATTCTATGGTTTGAACTGTAGAAGGTTCCGCAGTCGTTGTGTTAAAGCTGCGAATTGTTAAATTTGTTGGCTCTATGGCTGCTGCTGATAAATCACTTTTAAAGAATTTTTTGTTTTTTTATAATTATATAATATTTAATAATATAATTATTTGCTTACGCATTTATTAAGAATAAATTGTCCGTTTTATATTATGACTTATGACCCGAACGAAGCCTGGAAAATTAGCTTTTATGATAGATGTATATTTATATTCTTGCTATTGCACTGATAACAGAATTTTCCTCCATAGTTTCTTCTTTCTGTATCTTTTCTTTAAACTTGGAAGCACTCAGACACGATTCCTATTCTTCTGCCACGAAAACACCTCTCAAGCTAGCCCCCATTATCTTATCCCCAGATTTTGCAAAAGCATTTCTCCCAAGCCATTCCACGTACACAATTCGGCTTCAGACACATCACTCCACCATACCAACTCCTGAGAATCACTAAAACTGTACTGGAATCTTTTTATTATACGAAATACTCTATTGGCATGTTTGTTGACTTTTCTCCGGTGTTCGATTATGTTGTGCACAGGGAACTTCTTTTAAATTTCAAATGCTTGGAATTTCTGGTTACTCACACCAGATGATTCAGTTACATCTCCGACCGTATAAGAGAAGTCGAGGCCTATAATACGCCCTTTCATTTAATACCCATGCCATGGTTTCCCTCTATCCCTCACTTTTTTACCTTCTCTCATACATAGTATAGAGAAAGTATTGTGACCGCGAAAAAAAGTCGATCGCAAGTTTTTGTCGGAAAACATATTTTGGCTGTCCGCGATACAGAAAATGTGGTTTTTAGTCTAATGTCCCTCTATGTCTGTCTGTTCACCAGTGCAAAGCGATTCTGACTGAACGAATGAGTCAATTTCATTCACATTTCCTTTTTAGCGTAGTATCTGCCCGTGTCATAATATTGTTTTAGTGTTAATATTAAGGGTATTTCATATGCCAATCAAAAGCATTTTTTGGAAAAACTCTCAAAAACGGCTCCAACTTAAAAAAAAAAAATTCTCTACAGAAAATGTAATTAGTATGTATTACATCTGAATAAGCGGAATTTCTCTTGAAAAAAATGGAATAGACGTAGGAATACATTATCTCTCAGTCGCACAACTTATTTGCTACCACTACTTACATTTATTTACTATTTTAAGAGACGTGGAAACTATTCACAGTGTAGATTTTTCGATTCTGACTGAACGAACCCAAGCAGAGGGAGAGTACAGTTTTAGAAAACTGAGAGATATAATACTGATAGTATTTATAGAAGAATGGGTTGCGTTTTCCAGTTACAAATTTCCATTATCGTGTGTCTACAATTAAATTACATTTACGTAACACATATTTCGTTATTTATTAGACTAAGGTATAGTAAAACGTCTTGAAACGATATTTAATAAAATTGTTGTAATAAAAATAACAAATATAGTATGTGTCGCAGGATAGTCATAAACAAGGAACGCCGTAGGTTAACTACATCGCTGTCGCAGCTCGCGTCTCGTGGTTCCGGTACGATTGTGGACCGTAATGGACACTCAGGCGCAATTAATAATCATATCGACAAAGAAATGAACAACCGACTGGTCTACTGAGCTGGTACGACCATCTTCTCTGCTATCCACAGTCAGCCCCTTCTTAAGAGGCTCCAGTTGAAATCAGGTGTAGCCTTCAGCCTTTAGAGTACGCACACGTAGAAAACTGGTTCCCAGCTTTTGGCAGCCAGCGCGTACCCGGGGCTGGAAGGTGCAATGTTTTTATATGCGAGTGCACACAACGGAAACTTGGTGATGCTGAATGTCAGCGCCTACGGGCATCTACCGGCAAAGCTGGTTCTCCACGGACTTCCAGCTTTGCTGGTTTCCTCCTTCACAGCGAGTAGTGGAGGGCGCGTTTCAGTGTTCACGACCTGTTTGGTTAAGTGCAACGTATATAGATTTCGTAACTTATTAGAAAAGTTTATGTGTTCAGTCGTATTCTCTCTCTCTTCTGCAGCTACCTCATTTTAAAAGTTACCAACATATTTCGCAGGGGAAATAATTTACACAAATGAAAACATCTAAGCAGCTTTTTTTTAATCAGATAACTCCTTTTTATTTCTTAGGATGCATTTATAGCCCATATTTTGTATTTAGGACAATTCCTCTATCGAAAGTAATATTTTACTTCAAATAATTTCTCACAAAATATAATAATTATGCAATTCCCAACCAGGGGCGTATCCACGATATTTTTTGGGCGGGGGGGGGGTCCTCGTTTGGCCTGAGATCCCTCCCTCGAAAAACACTCCCTTAAACTGCACTTTAAGACATTCCGTATTATAAATAATTTAAGAGTATGAATGCTTTAAATGGCTTTTTATTTAAATGAACCTAAAGTAAACACATAAAGTGTTACGTTTTTGAAATATCTATTTACAGACATTATGAGGACAATAAAATGTATTTATTGTTGATTAGCGATAGAAAATGATTTGCACAAGGAAAATACGTAAAAATTACCGTTGCTTTGTACGGTTTACACAATTGCTGAATCACGTGCAATAGTTCTAAATTGTCGAATCAACAGTGTTGAAATGAACCAAGCATTTCTCGGCCCTG
Organism: Laupala kohalensis; assembly: GCA_002313205.1. Taxonomy (NCBI): domain Eukaryota; kingdom Metazoa; phylum Arthropoda; class Insecta; order Orthoptera; family Trigonidiidae; genus Laupala; species Laupala kohalensis. Next base: position 16,698 of record NNCF01126769.1, read on the forward strand.
AAAGTAAAATAACGTCCACTGAATCGATGCTGAAAGAAAAAATAGCTATTGTATAAGCATCTATTTACTAGTCTTAAGTTCACTCACCATAGTTTTTCAGAAATAATCCAATCTTAGAGTTAGTATATGCTCGTGTCTCTATAAATTGTACGTCCATGTAGTACGGATTCGGAACAAGCTGCATTAGAAGCCAGTTTATGTGTTAGCAGCTCTCTTGTAGACAGCCCTTTGATCTATCATTGGCTCAGTCAACTGCGTCAATAGCGCCCGTATGGCTGTAACAACTTTTAAACAATGTGGGATAAATTAGGTTTATAATTACTGCTTTAATAATTAAATCTTAATATATCAAGATGTGAATCAGGAAACCTTTTTGTGTAGTTTCTTCATGTTTCATTTTTTAATAAGATTAACTCCGCCTGCAGTGCTTGGGGGGTGGATCGACTAGTCTCCCAGTGTTGTTGCCGGTCCCAAGCCCGGATGAAGGACGAGGGTTAGGGCTTCAGGCCAGCAACCTGTCCCCTGTGAAAATGCTCACTGCTAAAATTCCCAACAATCTGCCTCGGTAAAGTGTCAAGGACAGGCAACGAATCATGCTAAGAAAGAAGGGTATGAATATTGATACTTGGAATGTTCTTACCCTACTGCAACCAGGAAATATGAACGAATTGGCCGAACAGGTCGACAAACTTAAACTAGATATTGTTGCATTGCAGGAAATAAAATGGAAGGAAAATGGAGTTATTAATAAGAAAGAACTTACTATGTATTACAGTGGCACAAACATCACATCAGGTCAAGCGGGTACAGGTTTATTTTGTTAAAAAACATCTTTAAAAACATGTCATCAGTTTTGTTCCTCATATTGAAATAATGTGTAAATCACGTATTAAGGGAAAATATAATAACATATAATTAATCAGTGTATCCCCACGGAAGAGAAAGAAATAGAATGTAAGTAGGAGTTTTATGAAGATCTGCAACAGGTACTAGAAAATATTCCTAGAAGTGACACTATTTTAATTGTAGGAGATCTGAACACGCAATTAGGGAAGGAAAAGACCTATAGCAAAGTAACAAGCAGGCACACTTTGCATGATATATCAAACAACAATGGAGAACTCCTTCGTGGATTTGCAATAGAACATAACTTCTCGATAATGAGCACACAATTCCAGCCATAAGAGAATTCACCTAGGAACATGGAATGCTCCCGGATGAACCAAATTGATCACGCCTTGATCAACAGCTCCAAAAAAGACCTCATAAGTGATGTAAGAGCCCTAAGAGGCAAAATATTGATTCACGTCACTATTTAGTGCGAACAGTTCTTCACCTAAATCTTCCTGCGGTATATAAGAAGAAAATACCGTAGTGAATGGTGGGACAATGAATGTAGACACAAATACACGAGAAATATGAGACAAGATATAGATACATACAAGCTAAAATTAGAGTTACCTATCAGTTGTATAAACTTAAAAGACTGCAGTCCAACAAAATCTGTAATGCAAAGAAGAGAGATTGGATAAATAATAAAATCAACCAAGTGAAAGAGAGCTACAGAACAAAAGAGACAAGGAAGTTTTTTAGGAAGTTAAGGAACTGCAAAAGAAAAAATCAAGTGTGCCTACCCTATGTAATGTAAGATTTAATTAATTTCACAATTAAATACTGAAAACGAGCGACGGAGTTGGGGAATGGGCCTCCTCACTCCACAGGATTTAAAAGCCAGCCGTTGAGCAAGGGCGTGAGAAACCAACGCGCAGATCGCTACCAAGAAATCACCCACATCTGGCAGGGACAGTGACCCCCGCCCGGCGAGCGAGAACTTATGGACAAAAGGTTTATGACTTCATAGAAATCGCGGCCAGACTAGGGTGCTTTTCGGCAAACCGTCCCAGTAATAAAATTAAGGGATTGTTAAAGGGATTCGCCGACGAACCAAGCAAGATGCGACTTGCTTGGAGAAACAACATTACGAAACGGCGGTTGAGGACGATTCGTAAACACACCCGAGGATTGGCGGATAAGAAACGAATATCACTCAAAAATTCCCAATCAGAACCAAAGCGTGGGAGTGGGAGTAGCGACGCTATTGGGAAACTCCATCACGTGAAATTTGAAATTCGAGGATTTTGGAAGTGGAAGACGAGATGTAGGGGGGAGAAAGTCCACTTAAGGATTGGGAAATCATTCTTCAGAGACCTGGTTGAGTTTTTCGCGAGCAGTCAGACGCTTCTTTGATACTGTGTGAGCGCAGACACTTCTTTGATGCTGTGTGAGCGCAGACACTTCGTTGAGTTTTTCGCGAGCAGTCAGACACTTCTAAGTTTTTTTACTCGAGTAACAGATACTTCTGTGATGTTTCGTGAGATCAGACACTTGGTTGAGTTTTCGAAAGTGACAGACTTCTTGATTTTTCTGGAGCCAAACCACTACTCAGTTTTATTATTAAAGTTATCTGATTAGGTCATAACATCAGATGAGATCTCTGAGTTGCTATTTTCCAAACTAAGTCGTTAAGTTTTTGGCGAACATTTTCGGCGGCGGAATTCAAACCCAAGACGTGGCGTAATTCGTACGGGAAACAGACAATGATGGTTCGTGTCAGTGCAACGCCTGAGGGCATCCAGACCGCGCAGCTTGAGGGTGGAAGCTACCACCAGTCGAGCCATCGCTGGTGACATCACCGACCCGGAGTCGTAATTGAGAGCGGGACCAAACCAGATTCCCGTGGGCTCGACGCACCCTCCACTCACTACTGCAGTGTTTGATCGAGCAATCGGCACGAGGTATTTTTACGAGTGTTGGTGGCATCTAACATGTATCGTGAGGCGCTATTGCGAGAAGAAAAGTGGGGTATTTGTTGATGATGAGGGCTAAGACTTCTGAACTATCGAACTTTCTGATTAACATTAAGTGGCCATTTTTTAAAGAAGAATAAAGTTGATTTTAATTGTAAATGTAAACTGTCTAATGTAAATGTTCTCAAGAGACCTAATTTATCAGTAAATTCAGTGTTAACTTGTATTTGATGCTTTGGAAAGTAATGAAGCCAATTTTGTTTGTTATTTTAAAATTGTTTAATATGAATGTTTGTTGAGAAGCCTAAATGGCTAGTAAATTCCGTGTAACTTGTATTTCATGTGATAGCAAATAACGTGTGTTTTGGGGGATGCATGGGTATTTTTATAATATATGTTTTATATGTGATTTGTGTTCAGTAAAATTAATGAATTACTTAGTCGTAAAGCGTTTTCCTGTATGTGGAACACCAGTATGGCTTTTTCCTTCAGATAAATAATGACGAACCCGAGTACATGTGGACCCCTGAGATAGAGCTAGCCGAGGCGCCTTCCCAAATTAATTAATTAATTAATTAATTAATCACTACCAACAATCTAAATTTTTTCGTTCTCCCACAGTAAGGACGAAGAAGAAAATACTATCTTTCAAAAACCTGCAGTACTAGAAAGGTGGAAAGATTATTTTAAGAGTAATATAAACATAACAATTGAAGACACACAAGATGTTTTACCCTGCTGCTCAGAAGGATTATTAGAACTAGAGCATGAACTGGAACCTCTCTCATATAACGAAGTATGTTATATAATTCGGAATTTAAAATATGGTAAAGCTGCCGGTTCAGACAATATTTCCCCAGAGCTCATAAAAAGCGGAGGCAGGACACCTGGTCAAAGATTATATGGATTAATCCTAAATGTATGGGAAAAGGAACAAATACCAAGTAAATGGAATGAAGGTATTATATGTCCAATGTTTAAAAAATGTGATAGGCTGAACTGTGAAAACTATAGGCCAATCACTCTGATGAACATAGCTTACAAGATTTTTGCAATCTTGTGAATAAGAGGCTTACCGACATTCTTGAATGTCAACTTGATGAGACCCAGACAGGATTTAGACCAAATAATCAATAGTAGATAACATCTTTATGATCAGGCAAATTTTTGAAAAATGCCATGAATATAGCATTGACCTCTACAATATTTTTGTGGACTGTACTATAGCCTTTGACTCAATTAAAAGAGATAAAATACCTGATAACCTATGTCTAAATAAAGTTACACCTGAGCTTGTACGACTAATTATGCTAACATTAACAAATAAGTAAGAGTAAAAGTTAATAATGAGCTCAGCGACCAGTTTGATGTGTTATTTGATGTCAAGCAAGGGGACTCTCTACCTGCAACTGTCTTTAACATAGTAATAGACACAGTCTTGAAACAAATGGACACAAAAGGGAACATTTCCACACGTTTGAAGCAAATCATAGCATACGCAGATAATGTATTAATAACCGCATGGGCCAAACAGTTATTAACAGAAACTTACCATCAGCTCAAATTATTATCTCCACCTCTCGGCCTTATAGTAAATGAAAAGAAAACGAAATTTCTGCAATGCTCCTGTAAAGCCAAAAGGACTGAAAATCTCCAAGTGAACAACACTCAAATAGAAGCAGTTAACTCATTCAAATTTATTGGATCCATAGTTAATGGTATGAATGAGATTGACGAAGAAATAAAAGAAAGCATCACTCTTGGCAATAAGTCATATTTTGCTAATGCAACACTATTTAAGAGCAAACTAGTAAACAAAACCATGAAATTAAAACTATATTGGACAATCATAAGGCCCATAGTAACATATGGTAGTGAAACATGGGTGTTAAAAGATGCAAATAAGGAGAAACGTGCGGTGTTTGAAAGGAAAATAATCAGGAAGATATTTGGTCCTACAAGAGAAGAAAATGGCTTTTAGAGAATTAAAACAAATGCAGAATTAAACAAACTAATTCATAACCGAAATTTAATAAATTGCATTAAATCTCAAAGATTGAGCTGGTTTGGCCATCTCTGCAGAATGGGGGGGACAAAGAACTGTCAAGAAGGTATGGGATTGGAAGCCATTAGGTGTTAGACCTCAAGGAAGACGAAGAAGAAATGGTCTGAGGACGTCTACAATGATTTACATAGAATGAAAGTGGATTGGAGAAAGAAGGTCAAAGATAGGAAGGCGAGGAAGTAGATTGTTGAGAAGACCAAAACTTGTAGAACCTGGTGAAGAATAAGAATATGATGATTCACAAAGATATATCAATGCAAACAACGTGAGCAACATTTACGCACAATTTTTGACAGTTTTATATTTTTCGGGAACCATGTTCCAAAATTCCATATACTCGTTTCCTTGCCTTTTTTCGCTAAAAATTGCCTCCAAATTCTTAATATTTTTAAATTAAACAAATTCGTCAAAAAGCTTAACATAATCATGCACAAATGCAGTTAATTGTGAGATAGATGACATTTTTTAAGTGCCAAGGGTTTTATATCCTTGGCTTCCACCTTGGCTGTATCGGACGGCGCGCCACTAACACTTTCTGTTGTCCACACTCGGAAACAGCCATCTGCCATTAGAGAGTACGACCTGAGGACAATAGCACTCACCTGACTGTGCTGTGATTGTATTCGTAATTTCTTGAAGGTAGAGTTTATCTTTTAATTTTGTTGAAGCGACGTGAACAGAAGAACAGAATGGTCTTATGCTCTGTAGTTAATTGTTCATCCCTTTCTAAAAGTGATCACTTTCTCGGTGTCAGATTCCATAGAACGTACGTAGTTTGCAGTTCATAAGAAAAGCGTCTGAAACTTATAAATGCTTACTGTTAACATAATCATTTCAAAACCTTAATCTTGCTCAAGGTATGCCACGCGCTAATTTCATAGCCGTGTTTATGTATTTGCTTATGTTAAAAATAATACGAGATTTAAAATCCCTGAAATCAGGATTAGCATGAGAAAATTTACTTTCTGTTTTGTAATAGACAAATAGATAATTGCATAATTTAACAACCTGCAACGAAAGTGACTCTTAACGATTTCTGTAGGATGAAAAATAGACACTACCTTTCAAATAGATCATCATTATAGGGTGTCGCAGTTGTGATAAACACTTTCGTTATACACGCTCTTTTTCTTAATAATTAAACTTCCAATGCCCTTCTTAACAAATGTGTTGAAAAACTGCACAATGTGCCCTGATATTTTCTTCATAATTTTGCCGTAACATTTTCTACGACCTCAGGAAAACGAGTTATATTGCCCTTTTTCGGATATGTCCTGGCAGTAACTCGATTAATATAGAGAAATCTGTGTACATTGCATTTCGCGTACAAAACAGGTGGGTTCAATGGGATTAGCGGCTTGCTGTAAAATAAATCAAGAAACAAAGACAAAATCTATAATTAATTTCTTAGCACAAATATACTTAGACAAGTTCGGTGTACGTGTCAGCTGCTAAATCGCAGTGAAAGTTTAATTGTTAAGATAAAAAAATTTAATTATTGAGATAAAAAGGTGTATAACAAAAGTGTTTATCACGACTGCGACACCTTATCAATGACGGTCCACTTGAAAGGTATTGTTCATCCAACGGAAATCGTTAAGAGGATCACTTTCGTTGCAGGGTCCTTTGCATTAATTATACCTGATTTCATAACTTCGTAATGTCTAATTTTTTCAAAAATGAATATTTTATATATTACGTGTCAAGATTTCGGTCATTTGTTGGAGAGCAGAAAATAGGTTGTTAAATTATGCAATTATCTGCTTGTCTATTACAATATAGAACGTAAATTTTGTTATTAGCTATCCCTGATTTCAGGGCTTTTAAATCTCGCGTTATTTTTGACATAAGCAAATACATAAACACGGCTATGAAATTAGCGCGTGGCACACCTTAAGAAAGGTTAAAGTTTTGAAATTATTTCACAAGTTTTTTTCATTTTTTCTATATATTATTTGAATACTGTTTCAATATACGTATTACGATATAGGTGCTACCTCTATTTCCTTCTTGAATCTGACTTTGACAGAGTTTACAAAGGAAGATATTTGCAGTTCATGATGAGTTTTAGCATAGTTTTAATTAGTAGTTTGAATTTTTTGGCGCACTTATTTTATCGAAATATTTAATGAATCTAATGATGATGAAATGTTTTCAAAAATCCTCCTCAGTAACCTTAGAATTGAAAACCGCCTGAAATTATTATAGTAATAAAATGTTCCACTTTGAAAATTAGTCTAATGATAGCTGTTTTCAAATTCTCCGGATAAATCATTGTACCCCTCTCTTCGACCTGTTCTGTGAAAAATTATTCTTGGAAAATTAAGCAACTTATATTCCTCAACTATTTCTCTGTTTTCCACATTAATTTCAGTTGGAATTATTACATCTATATTTTAAACGTGTTCTTGGATTTGTAAGCAAACATGTTCCGATTTTATTTAAAACGCCTTGTATTTACATGAATTTTATTAAGTTTTTCTATATTTTACTTTATCTTTTTTTCAAGTACTTAAAAAAAGAAATTTGGTTCTTCTTGTATTTCAACTGGTTCTATTTATTCTATATCCACTTTTACTTAAAACAATATTTTTCCATAAATTTAAACATTTTATCTGAATCACATTCATTCGTAATTCAAATGAGGTTATTCTCCTGTTCTCTTCATAACAATTTTTACCTGGTTTATTCATATAATTTTAAAATTTCTTTCTTTACATTTAATATTTACTTTCCAAAATACTTTTTCCATAGAAATAGTGAATCACTTACGTATGCAATTCTTATAATGTTTACATACTTACGAGATTCAAAATAAGGAATCTATCGGACTGATCGACCTGAAACATCAAAAGAATGGATGAAGACGACGGGAAACGAATAGGGCGACGTATGGCACGTGAACGTGCCCAACGGACGCCTTTGGAGTATTTACCATCCGAAAGAGGTGATAGTGACGACAGAGAAACTGTAGAGAACGAGAAACCAGATGATGCCTACCGACAAGAGACCCCTGGTCAACATAGTCACTTTTGTGGGTTGAGCGATGAAATGTTAGATAAAGATGAACTGAGGTGTGCAAAGAGAGGAACGCGGAAAAGACGATCGGTGCCTGTTTGGAATTTTTAAAAGCGGAGAAAAAGTATGGAAAGATAATTCAAACAACGAATAGGGTAAAATTTCAGAAGACTGATGGGAAAGTTCAGGCGTTTCTGAGAGATGGGATCATGCAATTGTGGGGAGATATGGTAATTCAGTATAAGGAAAATGCAAATTTTAAAAAATCACATAAAAACGATGAAGGACATACAAGATGTTAGGAAGGACTTATGCGATATACGAGGAAAAATTAACATACTTGCACAGCAAAGGGAGGTAGATATTCAAGGGAAAAGACAGGAAATATGTGAACTAGATTATTCAAGACAATTTAAGTTTTATGGAGAGAAGATGGACAAAATGGCTACTGTTTTTGGGGAAGTGCTGGATGAAATTGGATTTGTGCATGGGAAAGACATTGGGAGAAACTGACGGAAAATTATTAGGAGATTCGGTTCAGACGCGGGTAGATATATTAGGCATAATTGGGCATGATTTGAAGGACTTGAAAGAATTATGCAGTGAAGGGAGGGGAAAAGATAACATAAAACTGAGTTATGCAGAAAACGTAGCCAATGGCAGTCAAACCAAGGGGTGTGTAAGGGGAAGGGTGATAGTTCTGCAGAAGAGGTACAAAGATGAGCCTTATGCCGTTGGAAGCAAGGTACATAAAAACATAGGGCAGTCAAATGAAGATTAATGTGGCTATGTGGTGGGAAGCTAGTAAAGATGAACTCGGGTTGCTGCTCAGGTAGATAAAGATATAGAAACTATCAGACGAGTTATCGCTGACTGTGACAATCTCCAGGAAAAGGAAGTAAAAAGTGTAGGTCCGAAATTAATTTTATTTGGTAAGGAAGATGGAGTTAAAGAGGATGACTTTATATAGGACATAATACAAAATTTGGATGAAGGAGGAATGGAAGAAACTACGGCTAATACTACTGTTCTAAGACGAATTGGTCGAAGAGAGTGGAAACAGAAACATTAGGTACTAGAGGTAAGTGGGAAGATATTTTCTGCGATCGGGAAACACAAATGTATATATAATGGTATGCGATCGTAGCGTTATAAGAATACATAGAGCCAACACGCTACTACCGGCGCCAGCAACACGACCATTTTGCTCCAGACTGCAGAGATAAAAATTCGTCTTGTAGGCACTGTGGGGGGAACCATGAATACAAAAACTGCACTAAAATCGATGAACAAGAGCGTTGTGTGAATTGCATACGACAAGGGAAAAAGGTGACCAATCCGTGCGAAGTCGAGAGTGTGAGGAGCGCAAAAGAGTGAAAACAATTATACAATCTCGTATAAATTATGAGGATTAAAATTCTTCAGGCCAATATTAATAGAGGTATAATGAGTGCAGCAGACTTTGTTAAATACATGGACGAGAATGGGTTTGAAATTGGATTGATACAAGAACCTTACACATGTTGGGGGAGATTATCCGGATTGAAACTGCGGTACCGACTTTTTCATGAGAGGGATGGGAAAGTAGCGATATTGGTTGATGAGAGTGGACGTTCAGATGATGGTATTGGGAAAATACACAGGTAAAGAAATTATACTGTATTAATAAACAAGAGGAAAATCTCTGTTCTGATGGTCAATGTATACGTACAATATACGCATCGAGATAGGATGGTGTTTGAAAAATGGAGAAAGTTCTTCAGAAGTTGACATGTTATTAAATGGTCACTGGAATGAGAGATCTAAATTGTAGGGGGATACTATAACGAATGAACGTGATAAAAGTTTGGAAACTATTATTTTGAGATATAATTTGAGAATATGTAATATGTTCGGCGTGACTGCTTTCGAGACGGATGATGGAAAACCGATTATTGATTTGACACTAAGAACGCATTTAAGATAAGCAGAAGTACAAGACTGGGTGATTAGCGGAGCTATAGATAGTGACCACAAGACTATACAGTATACGATAGAACACAAGGATTACGAAATGGAGAACTGGTCCTTGGTTAATTATAGGCGTGTCGATTGGGAAAAGTGGATCAAGGATTGACGATCGAAGAGTACTAATAAAGCCGATGAAATGGACTTTGATAAGGCAGTTGACGTACTGCAAAGGAACATATTACAAAGTATACAGCCCTATTGTCGACGGATTGGAACGAACAAAAGAAAAGGACAACCATGGTGGGACAAGGAATTGTGCCTAATGAACAAAATGATAATAGGTTACGAAGGCGATGCATACGTCGAGCTATTGGAACTGAGAGGATGGAAAGCGAGAAAGAAGAATATATTGAGGCTAAAAACAATTAAAAAGGAAGGTTCGTGAGATGAAAAAAATAAATTGGTATGATTTCTGAGAAAATGGTATGAAATAAAAAACGGGGAATTCCATATGTTATAGGGGAGAAAAGCTTAAGAAGCAAACAGTCTGGAACAGAATACGTTCAGGAAATGAATGTACATGTGACTGGCGGGAAACACGCACGGTTCTCATGGAAGGGATATTAGGAGCAAAAAGAGATAGCGTTATGTCATCCAAAACTTATGCATACATTGAGGAAGAGACTGATAATTTTAGCAAGGACTGAATAGGGCAATTAATAGAAAAACTACGAAACTAAATAAGCCCAGGTTACGATCATATATCGAATGAGTTGATAAATTGGAAATGAGATGCATTGCAAAGAATATTTGACGAATGTTACCACTAAGGTTAATTCCCAAGAAACAGGAAAGTAGCTGGGGTAAAACTATTCCTTAAAGGGAGAATGGAGTTAAGAGGAATGCTGGGTCATAAAGACCTATTATTACCGGTTCTTGGTAAATTGTTTGGTAAATTAATAGGAGAAGCAATTATAAAGAATGTAGAATGTAAGATGAATAAATACCAATTTGCTTCACTCATGCGAAAGGGGCGGAGGATGCACTTAGAGAACTGATCCTGAGAATAACTCATAGGATATATATATATATATATATATATATATATATATATATATATATATATATATATATATATATATATATATATATATATATATATATAT
>NNCF01126769.1:27731-47376 GCA_002313205.1 Laupala kohalensis
AATTTTCATAGATTTTAAAAGGGGTTTAGATAGTGTGCTGTGGAGTGTGGTTCTATATGATCTGCATATTATGGGAATAAAAGGTAACTTATGGCGTCTTATAAAAACTTATTTTGAAGATCGATATTCTTTCCTCAACATTGGATCAGAGAGGGAGATAAAACGATGATGTCCGGAGGGCAGCCATACTGGTCCGTTATTTAGGAACAGTAGGAAAAATATTTTGAAAGAAATGAACAGAAATTAGAAATGTGCCGTTGCATATGCAGATGATTTGTGGAAGGAAACTATCGAACAGAAATTGAAGAAAAGGGAATAAAATTAATGGAGCGATTTATAATGCTAGTGAGGAACAAAAGTTGGAAATTTCAAGAGAAAAAACGAATGCATTAGTCTTTGGAATGGTGCAAAAGGGAGCAAGTAGACGAAATCCTATAATAAAAATTTCAAATTGGCGATTGAATATAGTAGACAAAATTAAATATTTAGGAATTATACTTGACGAGAAGATGATATTTACCAAACATTTTGAATATGTTGTGGAAAAAGTAAAGAAACTGGTGTACAAATTACAAGGACTTGGTTTCAGTAAATATAATATGAAACGGAATGATGTTGTAAAATTATACAAGGGATCGATGTTGCCCATTTTGACGTATTGTGCTAGCATATGGCACAGGAAATCTAAACTCATAGACAATGACTGAAAATTAAGCAGTGCACAAAAAGTTTGTTTAGAAAATTAGAGCGGATGTTATCGTAGTGTAGCAACAAACACATTACAAGTAATGATGGGAGTATTATCCATCGATCTCGAGATCGATAAGTTCGCTGCAAGATATCTTGTGCGGTATGAAGAGGTTATTGATATAGATGGAAAAATAATAAGACAAATAAAGGATGGAAAGAAAGAGTCACCAAAAATATGCTTATGTGTTGGCAGATAAGGTGAGAAAAGGCGAAGGAAGGAAGATTTATACAGAAAATGGATTTCACACAAAAGAATAGAAAATGATTTCAGCCAAATGGACCAACCCTGCAAATTATATTAGGACACGGAGCTTTCAATAGCTATCTCTATAAAAAGATAGAACAGATAAGTGCAAATGCGGAAATCAGGCTGATACAGTGGAGCTTATTCTATATGAATGCAAAATAAAAGGTGAAAAACGAGGAATGTGGTTAGCAAAATTAAGACGTAGTGGAATATTCAACCCCCGAAATTGGGGACAATATATAGACAAGGAGGAAACATATCATGATTTCAAAGAATTTGTGACGGAGTACGGGAAGTAGCAAGAATAACAGTTTAGAAGCGCTGGACTAATACGGGTTTGGGCCTGGCCACCGGGTAAATTTCACGAAGACTGTGGTTGAGGGCGGTGAATGCGTGCGGCCTCAAGAAATCTGCAAAGAAACAATTGGAAAGAGAATGCAAAGAACTATTAAGAGAGGGAAAACCAATAAGGCATGTATACCCTGGTGATGGCTATGTCCTGAGGAACAGGGTTAAAGAGATCAATAAATAAAATGAAAAAAAAATCCTTGTATGATCAAGTGGGTTGAGATTGACCAAAACGTTATGACCCTCGCTCACCACTTGATGGCACCACTGTCGTCGAGCTGCAATTTCATGATCCTCTACGTACAAATTACGGACAATACTTCCCATTAACACAAAAGTTTGATGAATTAAGTATTACAAAATTTGTTCATAGTACGTTCAACTTTCATTTAGGGGCTATCATCATTGAATACGTTTATTTTTCGTTGTACAACTTGTGGGAGTAGTATGATGTAAAAAGGATACCTAAATATTAATAATTAGGAAATTAGGTGAAAACTTAATATATATCGTAATATATATTAATATGCGTAAATGTATCGTGTATCGTAATAAACAAATATATTTCTTTACATCAATATTAAAATATTACCTATACTTCGTAGACTACGAATTTTTATGATCCTGATTAAAACCTCGTTATATTTCGTGAGAATCGCAAACATTAGTTTCAAAATATGCGGAACTTATTATTTGGGATAATAAAAAATTTACTGAATAGAAATATACTCCTATTTCTATTGGGATCGAACGCCCTACCTGCTGGTACCTGCGCTCTCACGTTACCCCTTTCAACATGGGGGACGTTAATGAAGTTAGAATTGTGTAAGGTAAAATAATGTTTTTAAACAATGACAAAATCCATATCATTGATCATATGTTTTTATTTTGTGTTACATGCGCGTATATTTAGTAAATGTACTCCATGTTGAGTTGATTATATCACTAATACTTTGTTTTCATTTCCTTTTAGTCCGTATGGCTACCTTGACTTCAACTTTGTCATTTTAAGGTTTCTTTATATCTCTTTATCTGTTTCAGTCTTATTCCCTTTGGGCAGCGCTGTTTAACCGTGATTATTCACGTTTTTTCGTCCCCCACCCCGAGGAGGCAGGCACAAATCTACTGTTTAAGTTATCCCACTAAATTCTTCTTTCCATCTATTTTGTTATCTATGTATTGCAAATATTTCGTAAGTGTCCTAATTTTGTTATAAATTCGGCATGTTCCTTGAAATCTTCCTGTTGTTGTATAATTTTATCCATATTTTTCATAGGAAATAGTCTCTTTCTTTTTAGCGATTCTATATACTGCCCTCGTTCTTTAGCATACGGTTCACAGGTCCATAAAATGTGTTGCGCTGTTTCTGCCTCTCTGCGGAATGTACATAAGTCTGTATTTTGTTCACCTATACGTTGTAAGTAGTGTTTGAAATTATCGTGTCTGGTCCAGAATTTTACTAAATATGGAATGGTTTTATACAATTTTTTATTCTTAATTGCATATGTGACGTCTTTTATATACTTGTATGTTTCTTTTACTTTATTACTTTCCTCTCATCGTACTTGCCATCCATTTATCTATTATGTTATTAACCTTTTTGTTTCCTCTTTTTTGTCCGTTCTATTTGTTCTTCATTAATCCTGATTGTTTCCCCGGTTCGTATTTTGTTTACGAAGACTATTTTCTGGATGTATAGATCTACTGGCAACACACATTGTAGAACCTCCAATGCGTCTGTACAGACAGTTGAATAGCATCCTGTTATTTGCCGAATACATTGAATTTGCATGCGGCGTAGTTGTTGCTCATATGTCTTTTTAACTATTACCTTTACCCATACCCTACATGCGTATAGTATCATCGGCCGAATCACCCCTTTATATAGTTTCAATTCACCCATCTCCAGTTATATTATATTTACTGTTCCCTACCCTTAAAAGGCTGTAGTGCAATTTCTTTGTTCTGACTATTGCATATTCTAAATGCTTTTTGTCATCGATTATTACTCCCAGATATCTGTGACTGCGTTATCACCTCCACCTTTCTCTTCTGTATTTTTTAGCATTGTCTATTCACAGCATCTTTGTCTTAACTTCTGATAGTTTCAATTTTCAGTTTAAACATAGATTATCCACATTCTCCAATATATTTGGTGTTTTTTCTTCTATTTTTCTCCTACTGCCACCTTCTATAATTAACACCAAATTGTCAGCGTACGCAACGTACAATTATTGGTTTCTATGTTATTCAAAATTCTGTCCATCACTACTATCCAATGAATTGGTCCAGTCGAGGAGCCTTGTGGACAACCCTTTGTCATGTCCCATAACGTTTTGTAGCCGCCTATTTCTGTAAATATCTCACGATCCTGAAAATATGATTTTAATATTTCATTCAAATACTGCGGTATATCTCCTTTCTTATATTTTTCCAATAGCAGTTCCCAATTTACCGTATCGAAAGCCCATTCTATATCCAGGAACACGCGTATGCAATACTTGCCTTCTCGCATTGTTATATCTTTCAGAAACTGTTTTATCGCATCTTCTGTGCTTCTTCTTTTCCTGAAACCCTATTGTCGTACATTAATTTGCTTAGTCGTTTCTAAATGCTCCATTATCTTTTGCCCCACCCACTTATCACCCACTTTTCCCAAAGTCGGTTGTAAGGATATAGGTCTGTAGGAGTGGGGTTTTATTTGAATCTCTTTGTCCGCCTTTCATGAAAAATTTCACTTTTGCTATCTTCCATTGCTGGGGTACTAATTTTTTTGTTGTATACAACTGTTGTATATTTCCAATATCGTCTCCTTCATTTCTTGAAAAACTGTTTGTATCACCTCGTGCTGTATTCCATCGGATCCTGATGGTTTTTTTCTTTTTATTATTTCCGTGAGCTCTGACATTGTCATGCTTCTATGCTATTACATTTACCCTTCTTCTTGCTCCCACGCGTTCTTTTTTCCTGCTTCTTCTATTGGGAATATCGCTTCCAACAACCGCAAACTCATTTCCTTCCATGTTTCTTTCTCTATACTAACTCCAAAACTGTGCCATATTTCTCTGCTTTTAACTTTCCCTTTTGCTATCTGATAAGGGAGTTTTCAGCATGACTTGTCGTTCAATTCTACTAGAAGATTTTGTCACCTTTTTGCTCATCAACTGTAACAGCGATTTTGAATTCACGTCACTTTTTCTTAATATTTCTTTCTCTAGTAGTCCATTCTTCTCCAATTCTTTTCTTTTTAATCATTTGTTTTCTCCAATATCCGTTCTACCTTTTAAGTTTACTTAACTCTTTTGTCCACCATCTCTGCCCAATACGTCCACTCTTAAGTTGTACATGCTTCTCTTGTAGCCGTTATAATCCTAATTGTAAATTGTCAATCTTATTCTCTATTCTCCCTGTAATATTTACCTGTTGTATTATTTGTTGTTGTTCCTCTTTATTTTACCGAATCTATTCCCATTTTATTATTCTTAGTTGTGTTTTAATTTGTGATATCTTTTTCTAAAGACCCATATTCAAAGCTTATTCCCTAATGATCGCTTTGCAAACCGTGGGTCAGTTTCCAGTATTGTATATGTCCTTTTCTCAATTTTGTTGATGGAGTAAGATCTATCAGAGACATACCTCGTGCCCCTATGAATGTATTGTCGTGAGGGGAGGGGGAATTTGTTGAGTAATCGCCAATGGACCCTCCTCCGACGTTAGTTGTTATGCGATAACTTTGGACTTAGAACTAATCCCTAATTCAGAGTGACATGAAGGATGAGAGGGAGCGTGAACAAGGGATTAGTCCAGTCGTGGCAACAATAGTTTATTTGGATCAGACGTACACTTACATGGTTCCTTCAGAGAGACGCCCCAGTGCTCCGGTTTGCCCGGTGCCCCGCGCTAGTGACTCGCTCCAACTGTTAACGGCAATAGCTGACGTGCATTAACGGTGACTCGTCGGTAACTAAGACGAGAGTAGCTAGGACCTGGAGGTCTATCTAGTTACTCGCTGGAGTCGCAGCTAGGAACGGGGAAGTCTAGGAGTATTCGTAGCTGGGACCGTGGAGGTCTGACCAGTTACGACTAGGAAACAGAACGTGCACGGCGTCGGGCGCGCGAGCGACAACCATTCTGCTCCGATGCTAGGAGCATCGAGTTTATATAGCCCTATCGAGCTGAGTCACCAGGTTGGGCATGGCGCGTCGTTTGAATGGCCACAGGAGTGCCGCTGCTCGTATGTACGCGACAGTATACTCCCCATACATATCATGTACTTCAAGTTATTTTTAGTATAAACACTTCTAGTGTCTGTTCTCTCTTATTGGTTCGTTTATCACCCCATGTTTGCGATCTCGCGTTACGCTCAAAACATATTATTATATCTTCACTTCGCTATGTTTGCAGAATTATATCAAACGTTTTGTTAATCTTTCCTAATATCTTCTTTACACTTACAATATATATTTACAATTATTAAATTTACATTTTCTTTACTACAGAAAATTACCTGATGATTTTCCCCACCTGATACAACCAGTTCCATTACATCTATTTTTTCACTACCTACTAATATCATCGACCATGAATTCTCAGTAGAAACACTTTGCATTCTTATTCGTATATTTTGTGGCCTATTCCTTTGCGTATAATGTTCTTAAAAGCATGCAATATCAGTATGGTTCCTTGTTATATATTCTCCCATCTCCTGTGATGCTGTCTTATTCCTTTGTACATCATGTTGGTATGTTTTATATGCCATAATATATCTCTTCTTTTAGCATCCTTTGCGCTCGTTTGAACTCTGTGCAATTTGTACTAATAGGACTATGTTCACAACTATTTACTCGTCTCATGAAATTTATATATACTAGGTGTGTTTTCTTCCTCTTTTCGCAATCCCGAAACTCATGCTTTTTTCTCCACAGTATCCACAGAAGTGTTCCTTTTCTTCACTAAACTTGGCCAAATGTCCGTATTGAAAACACCTTAAGCAACGCAGAGGTGTTACTTCTTCCATTACTGTAGCTTGTTATTTCATGATGTACTCGTCCTCGTTTCATCAGCGTATTGTATGCTTTGCACCCTAACTCTTATATATCCAGTCTTTATAACCTTCTTTCTTCTGCTTAATCTTATAAAGCTCACACATTGTTCTCTTTGATTCCTTTTTTCTCCGCCCCGTTCTATATTTCTTTCTATTATTCCTTTAGTCATGTCTTCCTCATTTATATTTTCGTGTATGCCATAAGTTCTTATTCAGGGTTTTCTTTTTCCTAGTTTATTTATTTTTATTTCCTATGTTTCTTCTGCTAACTCTGGTAACTTCTTTTTCTCTGTTTCATTTGGCAATATCAGCATTAAATCTTCTTCAGTTGTCTCTCGCTTTGTATTTACATTTATCTCCTTTTTTCTTATGCATAGTTTCTTTCAAAATTTCTTTTAGCTTGTCCTTTGCCCAGTCGGGTCTACAAATTCTTACTCCATGCGATTTTTCCCATGCTGAGTGCATACGTTTCCTCGTATTTGATTTATTCATTTGAGCCTCTAATACCTTCTCCACCTTTTGATATATGCTTTTCACTATTAGGTACCTCCTTCTTATTTTGATTCACCCGTTCCGTTGTATCTATCACTTCTACTAACTCTTCTGTTTGCCTGGTAAGTTGCTTTTGTACCTCCTCCTTAATTCCTTCCGTTAATTCCGCCATTTTATCCATTATTCTATCCGATACTTGTTGAGCAATAATGCCTTCCACCCCCTGTAAAGATTCTCCTATTCCTTGTACTAACTGCTCCAATTTCTCTATCTGCTTATCCAGTCTCATGTCCCTTCATTTGTCTGTTTTCTTCTTCAATTCTGACGCCATAATGCACGCTTCACGGTCACAGTCACTACTCTTGGTGTCCCATATAACTCACTTTTGAACTTTCAATGCTAATCCTGCTTTTGCCTTAAATGGTATTCTTTGTGTACGTTTCATCCTCACCTCAGTGTACCCCTGTTTTTATCCTTAATTTTTGGTCCTATTTATTTTCCTCTTTTGGTTCGTTTTTAGTTCTTCTTTTCTCCAATTATGTATTTATTTTAGTTTTGTCTAAAATTTGTCTCATTAAACTTATAATTCTTGAGCTCCTCTTCTCCGTGCTTTTATTCCACTCTATTCGCCTTTATCGTGTTGAAGTTCCAGCGTGCTAAAATTTTCAAGATGGCAACGTCTAGTTTCTCTGTACCCCTTTAATAATTTAACAATGTTTATATCGTGTCGAATTCACGTTTCTGTTCTTCATGTTTCATCTCGCATGCACATTTTTCAATGTTCAAATTTCTTAATTTTAATTTTTCAAAACTTGTGTTTATTAATATTTCTGATTTTGTATTTGCTTACTTTAAGTTTCTACGTACAATGCTGTTTATTTCAGTTCAATACTCCGACTCGTTCAAAAGTTACGACCCTTTCTTTTTATACGTACGTTTCCCTTTAGTTCGTGATTTTTTAATATTACCGCTTTTATATACTTTATTCCCCTATATGGGCACGTGCTCTTCTTATTTATCAGTAAGCTAAAGATATCTTCCCAATCTGGAATATTTCTGTTGAAACTTGGACTTTTCCCGTTCTTCATCTATGTAGTTCCTTTCGATACCGCTGGGAGGGCGCCACATGCCTTCCTTCTAATTTTGAGGTGGCACCTCTGATATATACGCGGTTTAGTTTAAATATCCGTATATATGTTACGCACAAAATCCGAATTCGGCTATTGGACGAAAAAAGACCAAACCTAGTTTTGGCATATACGTTTTTGCCAGAACTAGTTTTGAGCGTTTTCAAAACGCTCAATATTAGTTTTGGTCGTTTACGTATTGCCAAAACTAGTTTGGAGAGTTTTGAAGGACAGAAGCACTTTCATTTGAGCACTTTCACAATAATGAAGTTTTCTGTACTTTACGCGGATATAATTTCTAGAGTATTTAGTGTGGTTAATATGTTATTTCCATGCATGATGCATAAGAGTGTCTCATTTCCACTGTGTGGTGTTTCTAATATTCGGATTGACAGAAAATTTACATTTTAATCACATATATCCACGATTTTAAAATTAATCTTTTTATGAACTGATGTGGAATATTAATAGAAAACAATAATATGAGTATACAAATTAATTTATTCCATAATTTTTATCTATCTACATATATAACATTTTACCATAACTTAACCCTTAAAAAATTGAAATGGACGCTTAAAAATGCATGGACATTTTTGTTGTTTAGATATGGTTCACCCTTCTATAGAATTTTTTATTGACAAAGCAGAACGTTGGCGAACTAAAATCGTGATGATATATTTATTTATACCTGAGACTCCGCAAAAGTTCAAAATAACATATTTCTCTCTAATTCAGCTCTTTTAAATAAGAATTTCGAAAAATCCTTTCACAGAGAGACTACAATACAATAAAAATTTAATTCAAATATAATGAAAAATTCTAGAAATAATTTTATAGATCTTTGATTTCACAATCTTTACATATAAAAATCTAGATGTATCAAATTAGTACGAGATACAGCAAAATAAAGTACAATGTCATTTGAGTGAACGATTAAAACCTGAGATTTATACACCTTTGCGACCATTAAAGAATGAAATATCAAAAAATCTTAATTTACGTTATCAGATAATCTAATTACAATGTTTACTTACAGACACATCTTAATTAGTTCGTAAGATGGACGCTCTCAGTGCATCAATGTGAGTCATAATTATGTAAATAAATAATAAAACAATTTTCATTCTGTAATACAAATTATAAAAGAATTAAAAATAGAATTATCAAAAATACAACAAAGAGATTGCCATATTGCACGTCATTAGTTTGTCGAATGAGCGAGGTGGGTCTCTGAAGTCTCATATGTGAAAGTGCGACATTTTGACTCGGTACATTGAGTAAAATACAATTCAGTCTAATCTTTCAAAAAAATAAACGTAAAAGAACTTTTTCTAAAACTAGTTTTTATTTACAAAGTACTGTGCTAAAAAAATAAAAAATGAAAAAGAAAAGAGTAAAACTACAAAAAATATCTTTCTTTGGTCACTCATTATAAGTTCAAGAGCTTGGAAGGTGCATAAACATAGATATTTTTAAAATGTGAAATGTAAATTTAAAAATCAAAGGAGCCGAGCGTCATAAATACTAATACAACTTAAAAACTTCTGATAAAATTCTCAGTATTTAAAATTGTACATTGTATTCCCTTCCCAAGAGTTACTAAGAGTATTTAGTGGCTAATCGTGGACTTTGGTGTCATCGGAAATATCTCTACTGGTATCAGAGGACCCTAAAACTACGATCTCAAAACTAATAGCAGCCTTTTTCGATAATTGTTACATTTCAGCCCCTTCTCACCCCCTATTCAATGGGTGTATATCCCTCGTGGAGGGTGACCGTGGGCGTAATGCAACTTACTCTCAATGCAGTACTCTCAATGCAACTTGCCACTCTTCAGTTGAGCAGTTCCAAAAAGGATGTATTCCAACACTAATATCGGTCGTTTTTGTTTATTTTAACTTGCCAATGTATTGATACCCCCTCCCTTATGGGTGCTAGGAGTATATTATCTCCCCTGTGGATCAATGGTGTACTTATTGGGGTTGTCCTTATCCACCTCTACGCTACCAGGAACTATTGTTTTCAATCAAATTTTTTCAATTATTTTTACATGCCACCATTTTCCCACCACGTCCCTGGAAGTACCAGGGTTGTTTTATCTCCGCAGTGCTTGTTGTCAGATAGTCTGTCATCTGTGTGCTTAATTTGGTTCAAATTGCTCCAAACATGCTCATATACATACCACCATTTCAACCCACTTATGGATAGATTTTTGTAAATCGTACTATAATCATCTATTATCATGCAAACTACACATATCTGCAAAATTACAGCTCAATTGGAAACTTGGACGTGGCCGAAAAATAAAATTACGAATTTGGAAACGGAAGGACAACATAAATATATACATACCCCCATTTCACTAGCTTAGGGTAGATTTTCCTAAAATAGTACCAGAATCTTACGTCATGCAAACGTACATACATAAACGGAGCAAGTTAAATAATAGCTTGAAATATACCCGGGATGAATATTTTCATACGAATCCGATAAAAATTACTCAATAGTGCGTAATTGCAATTTTCTCCGATGCCTCTTATTCGAAAATAACATTTGACGCGTACTAAATACTAAAAGAAAAAGAATTGGCATCGAATATAAGAAATTTCATACTGTTGAGAGGACAAAACTGGTTTTGGACGATTCTCTTTTGCCAGAACAAGTATTGAGCACTTTGAAAAGCTCGAAACTATTTCTGGCAAAACGTGAACGTCCAAAACTAGTTTTGGTCGCTTTTTCCGTCCAATGGCCGAATTCGGGTTTTGTGCGTATCATATACACAACTACCAGGCAGACATGTGCTCTGTAGCATGTCAATAAATTGATGGGACCGAGATCTTCTAAGTATCAACAATACGTTTAATTACTCTAATTAAGTCACCGCTTCTATTTTCATCTAATTTGTAATAAATAGCACTTACTACTATTCTGTGGCCACCATCTATTTAAACTTCAGCTCACCACATACTCTGAACTTCGAAAATTTACTGTTTGAAAATTACTATGTTCATTTTACATGTAAGTTTACTAATCTTTGAAATTTAATATCTCCGGTCTTAATTTAAATTTAATATTAAATCCACCTCAGTTTTTAACACTTATTTCTTGTACCATCTACTTTTGATTATCATTCAC
Source organism: Laupala kohalensis (assembly GCA_002313205.1). Classification (NCBI taxonomy): domain Eukaryota; kingdom Metazoa; phylum Arthropoda; class Insecta; order Orthoptera; family Trigonidiidae; genus Laupala; species Laupala kohalensis. The sequence continues at coordinate 38,878 of NNCF01126769.1, forward strand.
TGCGAACCATTTCCACAATAATTTCCTCCCGCAACGATATGCTTCATAACTTGTAACATCATCACCATGATGTATTGTAAATTTTGAATGTCAAGTTTTCCAAATTTCATTACTTTTTACAGTTATAAGAAGAGATTAAAACAATTTCCAGCTTTCCACGAATTAAACGGATACATTCATCGTATTTTCCTGGTTTACATGTCATCACAACAACAATGGAGTTTTCTTATCAATTTTACTGTTGAATCTAGCACCAATATTTCAGCAACATCACAAAGAGCTAGTGCTGTCTGATGTACTGAAGATAATTCGATTAATTAAGATTTTCGAAAATTTCTTCCGATCAGAGGTAGTGATTTTCTCGATAATATTAGTAACTTATTTCTGGAGAAGAAAAATATTGAAACTAAAAAGTAGATTTCCTTGTGCACTGATTCATATCTTTCAATGATTCGATCCGAAAACGGATTTGCTTCCCTAACAAAGAAGAAAAACAATTCAATAAATCTCTTATTTCTTTGTTTAATACATTAAGAGAACTTCGAAGTACATGTACAGATAAAAGATGTAAATTCTGTGATAAAAACTGTTGTGAACGTTGTGAATTCAAGCTTGAGAATTAAAATATAGAAAATTGAAAAATCTTTTAGAAGAAATAAATAGTGATTATGGCGATGTACTTTTGCATACTTCAGTCCGACGGCTAAGCAGAGGTAGTTTTGAATCGCTATGAAAGTATTTTATTTTTACATGGATCATGGATGGTTGAATCATTTAGCATTTTTAAGCGACGTTACAGAAAAACTTTGTGTTCTTTATACTGGTTTACAAGATGAAAATAAAATTATTTCACCAATGGAGATTCAAGTGTTTGCTTTTAAAGAAAAACTAAGAATATTTAGTTTATATACTTAGATATTACCAGGACATGCGAAATCAAATATTTCATCATTTTCATTCGTGAGAACAGGCCAATGATGATTATATTGACATTTTCACAGGAACTTACGCCATCATTTTAAATTATTTAGGTATTTTATCCAAAGAGTTTAAAAATAGAGTTCAAGGATGAAGAAATATTAACAATTGCCACTTCCTTATCTTTGACTTCCAGCTTTCGAGTTTTCGGGCTATCCATTGGCATGCGCCGCGAGCGCCATCTCTGGATGTCCGAGAGAAACTGCATAGGCGCCATTAGAGAGTATAAGCAGAATACTAGTGACGACGGCAAATGCAGTGTTAGGTCCAAGTTTGATCTTAGTTTGCAACAGTTACGGCTTTTGTACCATATTATGCGGCTTATTTGACGCATTGGCACGGTGATTAAACCATTATCCTCGTGAGGGAAAACTTAACATTTATAATTATTGATCAGTCTTGCTGTCAAAAATGAGGAGACTAATTGCCGTATATTCATTCTTTATTGATCATTCATCAAACTAATGAATATCAAATATAAAACTAAATTCTGCAGTTAAATACAATTGATATTTAAAGTTGTAGTTATAAGTACTCAAATAAAATAACACATACTGCTATCAAAAATTAATGATTGTACCAGATTTGCACAAAACAACCTGAAATAAAAGAAGAGATCAATGTAATAAATTAAAATTTTCTTTAAATCACCATGGAGATTTAATGAACATAAGTTACACACAATATCAAAAGATAAAATGGAATGAAACAAGCTTGGTAAGTAGGTAATTAAGTACATCATTACGTAAAAATATACAAATAAATGTTACATCAACAAAATAATTACTGTAATAAATAATTCATCCTTTCAACTTTTTTCGTAATTTTGTAGTAATTCGAAAATAATAATTATTCGCGGGACAACGTCGCATGGGAAATACTGCGTAGCGAAGGAGGGTAATTGATGAATAGTGAATGTTACGACTGGCCTAAAAGAGAAAGCGGGCGTCTGACTCACTTCAAGTTTAACAAAAGGAGAGAGACCCTAGGTAAGCCTGCGTCTGGCGACTGCTTATAAGGTGTCCACACTGTCTGGGTTCTGTTCGATTTAGAAAGCTGGCAGCATTACAAAAGAGGAGATCCCTTAAGTAGGAGGGGGATAGCATTCTGGTCAGCTGAGTGACCCTTTGTGCGAAACTGGTGACCTCAATTTTTGAGAGCGAACAGACAGCTATCGAACAAGGGCACCACTTCGACTGACGGGATATCACGTGACTCAAGAATGATCAGAGATTGGCTGATTAAAGCAAAACGTCAAAGGACCACAACCAATCAGAAGAAATCACGTGGAGTAGACTTGTAGTTATTATTGGCTAAAAAAGATTCTGACGTATGGCGTAGGAGGAGTCAAACAGATCTTCCGAAGTAGGAGAAGAGGGGAAGAAGCTATTTAAGCACAGGCAGACGTACTTAGATTATTATTGTCGATAGATTGTGAGAGATTATTGTCAATAGATTGTGAGAGATGGTAGCTTATCATAAATTGTTGAGATATCGATTGTCGGTAAAAGCGGACGCCATCTTAGGTCGCGATAATCTAAATCCGAGTGACATTCGTCGACATTAATCGAAATCAAGAATCGACTTTTACAAGTTTTGATATCCGGGTGTCGTTAGTAAAATGATTCGATGAGCAATCGTCATCAGTCACTTCTACCATGAATGACTGATCGCAGTACGCATCCGAGAATAACAATCAGTAATATTTCAATTCGCCGCAGAACGCGACCGAGAACACTCGTATCGAAATCGATTAAGTCCTCGAACTTCAGAGACTTTATCGATACATGTGAACACGCAGCTTCGCATGACCAGCATCTCCGATGTCCTATGGGAGTCGTTGATTGGAGGCCAGCTGATTGACACCTGGTCGTCATCATCACACCAATGAGGTGACTTCACAAGGTGCCACGCCTCTGCAGCTTCTTTCTCCAATGACGTCTGGCATCGGTTCGCTACTACAGTGGTAACAATTTTTGGATGAGCCAATGACGGTCTTGCACTACAAGTGCATTGTATGATTCGTTTATTACTTGTGTCAAGTGTATATAAAATGTATTTGCAAAAGACTATTGGCTAATGGCATAAGCACCTTCATTATAGATGCAGCAGTGCAGTTATCAGACTGAATGAATGAACAGTTCGCATGATGTCCTTGAACTTGTAAGTCCCATTCTTTATTGTAAAAGAACAATCGCATTTGTAAAGCCAGTGTTAATTTAAGATTTTATTATGTGTTGTAGTGAAGTTGCATGCTTTGTTATTGTTTTGGGGGAAATGCTAAACGGGAATTATTTGTAGAAATAGTAATCATGTATTTGTTTCTTGAAATTATATCACTTTTTTATGAATAATGTATTTCCTTCGAGAAGGATTTCTGTGAGTGTCGCGCCAATGAAAAGGCCGAATCCATTTCCCTATTTCAATTAAATTTTACTGACAGCTAGGCATCAATCATCGCTCCGCCGAGTGGACCGGGTAAGTGAGTGTCATTGGCTGACCGGAAATTATTCTACGACATAGGTTGGGAATGGTAGGATTAACATCATGTATTTTCATCCAAATTTGGTACCTCTGGCGCTAGCCACGAATATCCAAATTTAATTATACACTCTTGGAAAATGAAAAAAGAACACCATGAGGAAAATAACTGAGAAATACCAAAGTTGCACAGAACACTACAAGAGGGCAGCTAATGCGATGATCAAAAGCGCAGCGTTACGAGAAAACCAGAGGTCTCCACAGTGCTTCGATGTTGTCACCGGTGGTCACCAGAAGGTGCACGTGCCAGTCATCCTGGGTTCGGACAGCTACGACGCTCAGATGCACGCCAAGACCGTCGCATCTTACGAAGTGCCTTATCAGACCGCACCGCGACTTCACAACAAATTAGGGGCACTGTTACTCTGGGGGTGTCAGAGAGAACCACTTGCAACCGTCTCCGTGAAGCAGGGCTACGATCATGCGTGCATAGGGCGTCTTCCGCTGACGCCCCAACATAGTGCAGCTCGCCTCCAGTGGTGTAGCGAAAGGCGTTCATAGAAGGAGGAATGGCGACTTGTCTTCAGTGATGAGAGTCGCTTCTGCCTTGGTGCCAATGACGGTCGTATGCGTGTGTGGCTTCGTGCAGGTAAGTGACAATGTCTGGAGTGTATAAGACAGAGAGACACACAGGGCCAACACCTGGCATCATGGTGTGGGAAGCCATATCTTACAATGGCCGTTCTCCTTTCGTGATCGTAGAGGGAACATTGAACAGTATACGGTTCACTCAAAACATCATTCAACCAGTCGTGCTACCATTCGTGCATCAATAAGACGATGTCCTTTTCCAGTAGGACAATGCACGTCCACATGCAGCCCGTGCCACCCAACTTACTCTCCAAGGTGTACGTCAACTTCACTGGCTAGCACGATCCCCAGATCTGTCGCCCATTGAGCATGTTTGGGACTGGATGAAACGTCATATTGCGCGCTCTGCAAGACCGGCAGGAAATCTGTCCCAAATGAGGCATCAGGTACAAATTGCATGGCAGGCCATTTTGCAAGACTACATTCGTCAACTCTACGATCGTCTCCATGGGAGAATAGAATCCTGCATTGCTGTAAAAGGAGGGTATGCGGGGTACTAGCTCTGACATTTCGTACACCCTGTCGACAATACTCATATGCGTATGGTTCTGTCTGTGTGATCTTTTTTGTACACGTCCTTGAGAATGTGTCAATAAAATTTCCTTCTGGTGGTTCCTCGAATTCATGGTTTTCTTTTTTCATTTTCCAGTAGTGTACTACGATTGACGCTCCTACATGCGGCCATTTTTGCTTTAAATTTATTACAAATGGCGCTCCAACGTGGGGCTGCTCTCTTTACTTTTACTTTGTCAATTAAAAATATTACATTACATAAACGAATTACAAAGCAATCATCTTTAATAATCTGGAACTCAATATTTATAGTAGTACTGTACAATCATAGAAACTTGTACTCTGAACTCTTTTAGTTCTTCGCAGCATTGGTTTTGTCATAAATCGTTTTCTCTTTCTTGCAAAAATGTTTAACAGGATTTTACTGTCTCTGTAGCAAACATTCACAAACATATTTCTTCAGTATCTAGTTAATACAGTCCCACTGTCATTTAAATAATCAATGTGCATTTCAGAAATCAACTTCTTTAAAATATCTAACTGATTCACACAAGCCAAGAATTCTTTCTTAAAATGATCCAGTAAGATCTGCTGGACATACCACACAACATTCTTCAACTGTCTTGTTGCGCTGCAGACATGTAACACACACTTCACATTTCTGTTGCTTGAATTTGTGTCTAACTACACAACAAGCAATAAAAGTATTGGTAGCATTTTTAGTTTTTAGTTTCACTCAAATATCTTGGAACGTTGAGAAAAATGCAAGGAATTGCACCATCTTTGATTAGGTATTTTACTCACACCTTTCAACTCTCCTTTTACAACACACTTGTCAGTTGTAATAATATTCTCTCTTTAGAAAAATGTTTTATAGTCATAATAGGATTCTTCAGTCCACTAACATACGTAGGTATTTTCTGAAACCACTTAGATTCCAAATCTGTGCAAACTAATCACCGATCTGAAAAAAGAAAAGAAGTTTATTATTCTTCAATTTCAATGGACTTATCTCATAACTGGTTCGACATAAAATATCATTCGATCTTCATTTGAAGAATAAGAAAGAAATTGAACTAACCTCACACAAGTCATGAATCCTCAACCACATTTAGCCTTGTTCCACGCAGGTTATTATAAATTGCATCTGAAAAAAAAATTATGTTTCAACCAATGTGTCATATTGCGAAGACAGTTATGAAATATTGTTCATCCTCACTTAAAACACTAATATCAGGAGACGCGGTATGGTCTCGCCGCTAATTTCACATGCCATGGCAACGCGATTGCTATTCTATTTTTATTCGACTTTTTTCCCCTCTGAATCGCGGTAACTTTTTTTAAATTTTGTTAAAGATTCTGAAAGTCGGGTTGCCGCTTCCGCCCATCAGATGGTCCTTCGGTCACTGTCTTGTGTCTCCTCTACAAGGCAAAGATGGCAAAGTTGGCGCATGTTTAAAAAATGTTTTTATTCGTAGCGGTACTTCAAAATTAGTATTAGTTTTTTAACGTGGTTGCTACGCAATCGAGTGCCCGCGGGAATAAAAACTCATGAAAAAATTTCTAGAAATAATAGTTAGTGTTAAATGTTACAAATAGTGAATAATTACGAAGAGTAAGTTTCAAGAAAATAGTGTTAAAAAATTTGGTGAGGGGGGGGATCAAAAACTTCAAAAATCTCGGACGTTTTTCGTTTTTCCGCAAATTACTAAAAAATAACGCATTTTTCTAAAAAAAGTTGCTCTTACATAATTTAAAGTTTCATAAATTCTGCGATTTATAATATCGTTTAATAATATCGCTTCCTCGATACCGCTTAGAGTTAAATTGTGGGTTCAAACCCTATTAGGGCAAGCTAGAAGAGTCTTTCAGCATTCTCTCAACTTCTTCACAAAAATTTCGATTCGCTACTATAAATTACCCGGTAGCACAACATCTTTCCTTCCCAATTCCCTCTCCCAAGTCAGAGTTAGGTGGAAGAGAAGTCCCCAAGGCCTGAACCCTACCATTCGACACGAAGTGAATTAAAGAAAAAAAATTCTCTTTTTGACGAAATTGGGAAATTTGCAGAGTATCCAATTGGCTCATTTTCAAATGAAATAATCTCATTTGACCTAGAACATAAAATATTTATTGATATGATATCGTTTGTGAGTTATTCTAAGAGAAACGAAAAAATTAAATTTCGCGGCAAAAAACGCTTAAATGTTACTTCTGACCCAGTATATGTATCCCTAAAACGTAATACCTAGTGTTATTGTTCATAAAATACATATTAAACAACAAAAAATAGAGTCAGAAGGAAAATATGATATTTTTGTTAAATATGAAAAAAATCTTTGAATTTACGTACATTTCCAGCCATTGACGAAATTTCAAATGTAAAACACCAGTTCAACGCAGAATTTATTAAACTTTAATTTATGTAAGAGCACATTTAAAAAATACATTATTTGTGAGTTATTTCCGAAAAAACGAAAGAAGTCCGAAATTTTTGAAGTTTTGAGCCCCCTCCCCACCTCGAGCACTAGGAGAAATTTGGTACAAACTTCAAATTACTCTTTTTACAATTATAAGAAGAAATTAAAACCATTCCGGCTTTCCGCAATTTATGGAATGCATAATCGTATTTTTCCTTGTCTATATGTCATCACAGCAGTAATGAAGTTTCTTATACTTGATGCTTAAGTTAGTATTGTTAAAACGTTCATTTCCATGTACGAAGCATTACGAACAGTTAAATTATCTGTTTTTAGTGTTTTTGTGGTCGAATCGACAAAAGTTTTCTTTCCGAGTACATATTCCCAGGTATTTGATTTAACCTGTTGATGCAACAATGCACTCTCTCAGAGTTTACAATTAAGGAAGAGTAAATTGCAGCTACAAAAAAATTCTTTTTGAAAATAATATAATAAATTTTTGTATTTATAGTTACGTGTATAATTCGCATGACGTTAAATATGTTAATTTAAAGATATACTCCAAAACTGCATGGAACATACGATGTGAAATTTGGAAGAAAATGGGGCGGTTTATTGGAATAATTTATCTTGAAATAATTAATAATCTTGAAATTAGTGTTATTTTAATAGCTCCGAATTTTAAATAATATTTTCCGAATAATCTATAGTTAGATAATACGTACTTATAAAATAACTTTTTGTTCTTTTATTAAATACAAATTTTTAGGTATTTTGTTGATTTTATATCACGTAGCTATTTATATTCGTCTCTTAGGAGTGTGCAGAAATGATAGCGCCTATGCTTGATCGGAATTTATGGGATGCTCCCTTGCTTTCTTATGGAGAGCAAATAAGCTTAATGTCTTCCACGTAGTTACACGCTGTTTGAAACTGCTTTTTTAAAAGTAAATTTATTTATTTTATTTTGAGCTTTCCTCTTTTATATTGTAACACGGTCACTATTAACAAATAAAATGATAAATTATTTTTATAAATAATTAAAATCGTTTTAAATAATTAAAATTATTACAAGCAATTGAATCAGTTAAAAATAAATTTGTTTTAAGAAATTTAAATTAAATAAATAATAAATAAATTTATTGTCAAAAAACAGTAGACTGCGTATGACCACGTGGAGGACAATAAACTAATTTACTCTCCGGAAGCAAGCAAGGGACCATCTCATCAATTCCGATCAAGGGCCCTAAGGCAGAGGCGGATTCAAAAATTTCAGCAAAAGTTCCTAGATAAGATAAAAAGTTAGCTGCGAGTTCTAATACATATATTATGTCAATATGTTTGTAATTTAACGCAAATATGTTTGAATATTTACATGTACAAGTTATTATCGAACCATAGATTATTCTGAGTATAGTGTTTAAAAATCATAAGAGTTGAAAAAACACTAAATTCA
>NNCF01126773.1:15031-39357 GCA_002313205.1 Laupala kohalensis
CTCCAAGCGGATGTGTGTGTGTGAGAGAGAGAGAGAGAGATACCAAAACGGTATCTTCTGTCTCGTGTGAACGCAGACACAGCAGATATCGCAGGGTGTTTGCCACATTTACTCCAGTTAAAATTTTAACTAGAATATGTCTGTGAATAACCCAGTTTCTTTTCTCCCTATCCCAGTTTACGTCATTTCACCACAGAGAAAGTCTTACTGTGGATACATTGGGGTGGAGGCAGTGAACGGGGTGTGCAACCTCTCAACACAAAGAGCCCACACGAAATGACCTTCCCAGCCCACTCACATCGTTTTTGTTGATTGCTAACGCGAAATTCAGTTAAGTTTGATGATGATGATCTTGATGATCCAGCGATTCGAAATCTAATCGACATTTTTTCATGCATTTTAGTTTATGATTTAGTGAACTGGTGGTTGTTTATCTCATTGTTTTCTTTTTATTAGTTTACCTTCTTAATGAGCCTGATCTCCTTTTCAAGATGAAAGGATATTCTTGGCATGTCCAAAGCCTAAAGTAGTGCTTCTTTGTCATTCTGTGATGAGGTAGGATAGAATGAAGACTGTTATTATTTTTATTTCTGTTTTAAGGTACAATGACCTTGTGACCGTCCATGGACGTCTGGACCCTCTGGTTCAAGTGGACCTGAGCCCAGAGAAGAGGGTGAAAGTTCGCATCACGTATGGAGAACACTCCGAAACCAGGTCTCTTCATGTCTACCAAACTGTAAGTTTTGTTCTTAACACGAAAGTTTTTTTTTTTTTAATCGTACTCTATACTCAAAGTTGTCTCATTTTGCCTCTTAAGAGAAATTTAACTTAAGAAGAAAGAAAAATCATGAACGGAAACGCTATCATTGTATTTATTAGTTTATTGTATATGAGTCTCAGTAAATTAGTTTATTGCCCTCATTGTGGCCATAGGTAGTTTGTAGCAGCTCTCCTGACAATAAATTATTTATATATTTATTAAATAAATAAATAATAGTGTATTAATTTATTTGTAATTTATTTAATATAAGGTTCTTTCCCTAGTCAAGGGCACAGTGATAGGACATCGTTACTTGGATTACGTGGGCCGCGCAATGGGCTCTTCATAGCCTACGTGCACAGGCCACCCAGTGTGAACCTGTCTAGAAACCCACTTCTAAACTAAACTACACGAATGCAATCAGAAAAATTATTCTTCCATGAGAATTGTGTAATATAACAAAAAAAATTTTGCATTTCCTTTCAAGAAATAAATTCGAAGATATACGTTAACTTATTAATTTTCTCATAATTTTTCTTTCCTTTTCTTTTCTTTTGAGTCGGATCTTAATTTGAATGTAGAAGACTCTTTCTTACTCTGCCTGCTTCCATTATACTGACATGTAGCTGTTGTTTTCCATGAAATACTAACTCCTAATTCCTGACATTCTGTAAGGCTTTCTTTTTAGTAAGACCGATATCTTGAGGGCACCAAAGAATAACCTCTGCACCGTTGTATTAGATAATTCTCAAGGAGAATTTGCATCGTTTGTTATGTAAATAAATAGATAATTTTTAAAAACATGATATATTTTGTAAAATGTTGTTTTCTCGGCAAGAGTCAATATATACTTGGTTGCGAGGGAGAAACACATTTCAGTAGAAAGAACTACCATTGTTTTGGCAATTATGCTGTGGCCTTCTTCAGGGCAATGTCCGACTTGATCAGACCAAAGGTGCCGTTGTAGTCTACGTAATGATTATTCTAGTTCTGTAATCAATGCAGTAACAAACTGTGTAACTATTTTCGTTATACTTTTTTCTTATTTAAATGAGAAAATAATATTCCCAAATAACCTCTAGTTTGATAATAATACAAAGTACTTTGTGTTTCATTAAACACAAATTTGTTGGTATTCTATTAGTATTATAATATGCACACCAAACTATTTTTTTTTTTTTCCTCCTCGTCTTAGGAGTGTGCTGGAATATGTTGAATCCTTACTTAGCCTCCTTTACCAGAACGGATGGGATAATCCCAAGAGTAAATTAGTTTTGTTGTCCCTCCATTGGTCGTACATAATTTGCAACTGCTTTTTTGACAATAAATTCATTATTATTGTATATTTCTGTATTAAAATAAGTAAATAAATACTTGATTATATGAAAAACAGTTAAAAACTTTGACTTGGTTCAACGTGGAGGATTCTAAATGACCTGTACCAATGTATAGAGAAAGTATCACTTGATGTTGAAGTAATTAGACGTTATTGTGATTTGTGCAGGTAGCGGACCTTAAGCAGAAGCTGGAGTCCTTCACTGGTTTGCCAGCGACTCGCATGAGACTCTTCTATGTGGACGCGAGTATGGGGCCCATCCACGGACCGGAAGAGATGCGCTACCCCAGCAAGCGCCTGTACAGCTACAACATAGCCAATGGTGATGAAATCATTGTAGATGTCAAGCTGAGAACGAACAGTACGGGCAGTTCTTCCACCCACAGCGTGGGAAACAACAGTGACTGTAGCAGCGGCCATAGTAGCAACAACAACAACAACAACAGCGGCAACAGAAACGGCAATGGGATAAATAATAATGTGCGTTGAAATAACGCAGTTACTATGTCGATCTATTTCCCATAATTTTTTTTGTATCCTGTACCCGGGCTAGGGAATCTCTGCCGGTTATTGTGTTGCTCGGATGTTGTGAGCGCCCACATGTTTGCTTTTATGTCTGTCTTCTGAGCGCAGGCGGGGTGGGGTGGGGGGAACATTGTCGCAACTGTACGGGGGAGGGGGAGGTTTTCTGAGAGGGAGCAAAAGGATTTTGGTGGGTTGAGTTTATTCTTGTGGAAGCTTTTTATACACCCATTTGTTTATCTGTTTTGGAAGATTTTATGTTTGTGAAGTTTTTTTCTTTTTAAGAGTTGTTTATTATATGTTTTTATACCTTGGTTTTGTATTACACGATGGATTTTTTATGGAGTGTTGTTTATTGTAGTTCGATTTATGTTCCCCATCTGTCATCTTTTTTGTTACAAAAAAAGAAAAAGAAGACATAACATTTAAGGAAACAGAGTTTTTAGAGAATATGTAGCAAAGAGTCTCTGAGAGGTATTTCACTGAAAGTGAAGAAAGGATTATAAATTAATTTCTGATGAATAATTTGAAGTTCTGAGTACTTTTGTGGAACGGGGATAGAAGTGAGATAGAAATTGAAAGCTCAAACTGTGGTTGATGCCTGGTAGTTCTAGGAGGTGTCACTTAATAATGCCTGAATGTACCTATTATTTTCAATTGTATTATTATTATTATCTATACGAAAGGGGTGTCGCAGCGACTTGGTGGATAAGCTTGACAAGAAGGGGTTCCAATCCCAATGATATCATGGATCTTAGACACTTGTCTCCTACGGTACCAGGCCCACTCATCCCACTATAAAATGTACATGGCAGGGGTTGGAGATTCCAGAGCAAGATGTGGGAGATTCCAGAGCACATCGTTCCCTTCTTGTGCCATGATAATTTGGAGCTCCACCCTCCGTGAACCTTAGGATCTGTTATGGAACTGTTTGACCTTTGGATCCTCCCAATTAAGCAATACTAAATTAAAAACTGTTAATTCTTAAAATACTATTCATTGTTTTAAATTCAATATTTTCATTGTTTATGCTATGGGTCGAGACCGAGTTAAATCCGAGTTGTGATGTGTTACAGTTTCAGTTATTTTGGGGTTGTTCACATCATAAGGAAATATTCCTATAAAACATTTGTACTTTCAAATGTTCCCTTACAATTGAAATTTCAATGTTTTTTGCAAATTTTCTGGAAAAAAGAAGAAAAAAAGGGTAAATATAAGACAAGTTTTCAATACAGGAGAAGAAAATGAAAAAAAATTAGATTATTGAAATTATTTTTTACTCTTTGTTTTTTGTCAAGGATAAATTGTTATTGGGGAAATAGAAATTAAAAGAAGGTTTGTTTCATTTTTATCGATTTATCATTTTCTGTGTGTACCGATGTTATGATATGTGAAGAATATGAGGTATATCTTCTGGCGAATTAAAATTAAAATGTTGATTCGTATGAGGACTGNATGTTATGATATGTGAAGAATATGAGGTATATCTTCTGGCGAATTAAAATTAAAATGTTGATTCGTATGAGGACTGAAAGAAAAACAATTGTGGAAGTGTAAGACGGGTTAATTGCAAATTAATGTGCAACATGTTACATCATTACCCTTACCAGAGAATCCTGTTCTCTACTTTATCACTTAAATACTTTCAAGCATTATAAATTGTATTTGATTAATAATATTGTAGATATTTGTGTTCCTGTCTGAGATCTTCAAAGCAGTTTTCCTTCTCATTTCTTGCCATGATATGTGCTTCCTGCTAAAAATGTTGTACGATACATTGTTAAAAATTGCATTTCTTCCGGGACCAGATGTGTTGTGATGTAAGATAATGATTCTTGACAAAAAAAAAAAATATTTTCAACCCCATTCTACATTTAAATCTATTACTAACTTGCAGAGAAATTCTATTAAGGAATCCTAGAATCCAATGAATGTTTTTATTTTAATTCACTGTACAAGGACACATTTGAATTTTGAGAGAACCAAGTGACGCAAAATGGAATATTTTTCTTCTTAAGGGTGACCTTGGAGGAAGGGAACATAAAGAGGAGGTAGAGAAGAAAAGTAAAACAGGTGCTGTTACCCCTCTGCCCTTTCTTACATCACAAGCTACATGCTGCATCATGTATCTTCACTGGGTGTCGTAGGGCTTTGTGATTAGGTTAGCCGTGACATATGATATTCTGTGGGTATTATAATGCAGAGAATTAAAGAGAAGACAAATTTTATATGTAACTCCTTGATCTGAGGGAGGCTGAAATGGACGTGGAATAAATTATAAATACGTTTTTGAGAGACTATCCCAGCTGAATACCCCTTGATCACATCAATACGTCAATTTTCCTGCTGTTCACTTATACTCATCCTCTGCATAAAATAGATGAAATTTGTTGTTAATACAATCCTTTGATCTCTCTTGCTTTGGTCAAACTGTCCAGGATCTTACATCTTTAAAAAGGCAGAAATTGACACTTCTTAAAACAGATCCTCGAGCAACCTAAATCTCGTGTCTCGGTGATACGGGTATTGCTCAAGATTTCAGACCTTAACTGTAGATTCAGGGTTATTAAAATTATTGTATTTTTACTCCTCTTCTTCTTTTGTTTTCTTGTAATATGACGAAAAAAACATAATTGTAAATTTGAATACCTTTTTTCTCTAAACTTGACCCTGAAATTCCCATAAAATTTGTCTTCCATCTTTGGTTTCCATACTTAGTATTAAAAAAATGAACTATTCTTTTTATTCCTTAAGTTTGTAAATAAAGTTGCCAGGAATCAAGTTTGAGCTTCCAAAAAAATGTTCTCTGGTTGCTATTTAATTATAAAAAAAGGAAGTGGCTAAATTACTTTAAATTTAATTATTATTGTTATATTAAATACTTTTGAAATAAATAATGTCTTGTCTTTTGTAATACTATTAGTTCCATTCTAAGGAATGATTACTTCTGTAAATATACCATGGAGGAAGTGTAAATTTGAGTCACATAATTGTTGGTATCTATGTATTAAAAATAAAGAGGATCAACCCACAGGAAGGGGAAAAATATTTGCAAAAGTGGGAGTACTGAAATATCATACAAAGGAAATTATTGAACTGTTATACATATTATTACAAAATATTTCCTTTTCGTGTTTTTAACCTTAAAATACTTTTCAAGTATACTTTGTTGCTTTGTAAAATAATTTGAGAAATCAGAAATCTTTGTCATGTTTCGAGAGCAATGTTTTATGTTGTAGTTTTGCTGCATCACTTATGAAGTGTATATGTTGAATGGAAGAACACCGAGCACATAATGTTTGATTCCCAGCCCAGGAACCTCTTTTTGAGTAAATGTATATAAAGGAGGAAATCCTTCAAGATCTTGGGGGCTTAGTGCGAGGTCTTGAAGGGCGTCTATTTCTTTCCATTGCCTGATTTATGATAAATATATCTTCTGAGGGATATGTAGTCCCTCGGGTTGACATCTTGGAGGGCATATGTATTTGTTTATGGCCTGGCAAGGATCGATTCCCAAATACGCTTCTTGCAGGCCGTTTACTTAACTTCATTTTGTAAATAAATCACTACTATTTCATTTTTTTTCCCTAAATGGTGTAGGAACTACTTAATTTGTTGAATATCTATGTGATTTAGCTATTTTGCTGTTAGATTACAATGTGAAGTTCTTAGGGATGTTGAGACAGCACAGTGGAAATGAAACAGCACGTATTCTGTGAGTGGATTTTATTTAAATGTTATATGTAAAAGGAGTAGATGTCATTTATCCTTTTATTTTTTTAGGTCGATTGAAGACTTAAATAATTATGACAGAAACAACTGAAAAATGGGTTTTCTGTACATGTTGTATGATTGTTTTAATAAGACCAATATTTTAGACATTATTTTATTATAAATGTTGGCTTCCAAGGCCGGAGTCAGTACGAACTTGTTTGTCCGGGACAAACCGTGTCTTAGTAGATGAAACTACCCACGTCAAAAGGCCATCATGCTGTGGCCTTTGCCAGGGCAACGTCAGAGTCTGACAGCAACTTAGGTCTCTACAACTCTGACATTGCCCTGAAGAACGTTGGTAGTTTTACCTACTAAGACACTGTTTGTCCCAGACAAACACGTTCATATTATTTTATTACTTCTGAAGTAATTTTTAAAGTTATTTACTAGAATATTAAAAAAATACTATTGACTAACCAATTTTATTTATGTTTCATGTAATATTTTACTAGCTTATGCTAGAATCTGGCATTTATTTTATCTTGAGTGGTCTACTCTTGCAATGTATATTTCAAATATTCATGGTGAAGAAAATGATATCCTGTGTCTATTATAAATAGTTCAGTTTTATGCTTCGAGTCATATATACTTTTCATGTTTCTCCTTCATTTGGTAAAAAATATTTTGAGTAATAATTATTTTGTTCATATCTGTAATTTAACATTAAGAAATATTGTATTTGTTCTTTATTTGAAAATATTATTCATAACTTCTGTCATGTTTTAAGTAATTAATTAGCCATTATTAATGTAGATGTGATCTCAGCACGTATTCTTCTACCAGTTCCTGGGCACAATACTCAAGTTTCAACTTACACAAGTCAAGTTTCAAATAATTAAACAAGGAAAAGATAACACTTAAGAACGTTGTGTTAGCTTTTGAATGTTTTTCTGTGAAATCTTGTTAAGTGTGCTAAATGAAGAAAGTTGTTTAGCTGTCAACTCAAGTAAACTGTTTATTTATTTTTGCTTGTGTAATATAGTTATTAAGCTTCCTCGAATTACAAATATGAATCGTAACGTTTTGCCTCCTCCTTGATTCTTGTTTGTATGAAGTAACTTGGAAAGTTTATCAAGATAGATCATGATGCAAAGCAAGGCTTGTGAGCCGTACACATAGCTCATGAACTATCAGTTGTGCCTTTTTCTAACACAATGTCATCCTCTTACAATGACATTATTATGTTATGATCATAAAATGATGGACTGTGATAATGTGTGGTGGCCTACGATACTATGACATTTGTAAAATAACAATTTGAATTAGTTTTACATTTCTTTATGAGAAATTTTTGAAATACGAGATAAAACATTTTTGTTTTAAGTTTCTTCCAATAAAATACAAACTTTTCAATTAATTGATAAAGCAGCTTATGTGTAGAATCAGATTTAAAGAACACAGTTATATTTTGTTGTGAAAGAAGCATTTTAACTCAAAGTCACCATTGATTTTGACATGAGGCCTGAATGCTATTAAATTAACAAGAGGAGTTCATTCATAAGTTTATGATGCCGTCATGAAATGTCCAAAGGCCGGATCTAAGTGAAAACCTTTAAAGAAATAATGATACTTTTTAATTTTTCTTTCACTTTCTTACCTCCAACACACACCTTTATGGTAAAAAAAAAATTGCAATAAATCCCATCAGAAAATATACATCCAAACTTGAATTTCAATATTAAAATATTTTTGTCCAAAAAAGGAACTATATTACAGTCCTTGATCTTGTGGACTGTATGATTTTTTCTCCTTTCCATTTTTCTCAAGTACCTTTCTATGTTGGTAATTCTTTTGATATCATTCTGGAAAAATTACTTTGGTTAATAAACAAATGATGAGACACTGCAAGAAATGTTCTTTGCTTTATTTGTACTTCATCTTCATTACTTCGTTATTGTTTATATAAAAGAACTGAGGACAAAAATGTTTGTACTTATTGCTCATCATGTTTGTACAACTATCACATGCAAAAGACAACTGGAATGTATATCTTCTACTCCCTTTAAAGTTAAATGTAACTTCTCTCTTTGCTTGCTAGGAGTAAATAAGATTGTTATGAAAGAAAAAAATATGGTAGGTTTCTGATGGGTAACAAATAAACTACTATCAAATGTTTAATTTTCTAATAGCAAATTTTCAGTTTCTCTCTCTTATAGAATTTTCATCTAACTTTTTGTTGCAGTTTAAATTGAGGAGGATTCATTTTACTTTGAAACGAAGAGTGTAAAATTAGAGCATTATTCTGATTAATACTTCAATGAACCATATTGCTACTGATTATGTATAACGATTATTGTAATGGTACCAGGATGTTATTTTATGTGATGTACCCTTGGCACCACATGCCTTCCATGCTTGTAACTAATCTAGTCGGAAATATAGTTGGTGCAGAATTATTACTTCTTACATTGTATATGTGATGTACATGGTTTTTGAAGAATTAATAAAAAGTCTAATTGTATAAAATATGCCGACTTTTCATTTTATGTCTTCTTTAATGGTATGAAAACAAAAAATGCTTTAACTACAGTGATTGGTGTATTATGAATCAGGGAGCAGGATTTTACTAATTTACTCTGAAAAGTTAGGTGGGCTCAAAATCCTTAATTTTTTTGTCCAATGGGAAATATTTTATTGCTATGTGACTCAAAAAAAATTAAAAACACAAATTCTTGATAGCTAATTTACATACAAAGAATATTTATTTTTGGAAATTGATTATTTTTCCAAGATATTTCCAAAAAAAATGAGAAATAATATTGATTGCTATATACTTATTCCCTTGGAAAGAGAAACCTATATGTTACAGGTGTAAAGGCTTTGATACTATGTTGATGCTGGTTGGCAACTAGTGGGGACCATAACTAATATCTTCCGGATTTTTCAACACATATTTAACAGAGGACATCATGTCTTTAAGTATGTGTTCATCATTACATTGTTCTTCAGATGTTATGGACGTAACTACGTTTTGGAATGTGGATTCGCCTTCGGCCGACATGAACTATTCTGTGTTCAGTGGTTGGCTGGGAAAAGATGTCATGATTCAACATTCCAGCATATATAGGAGCAAGAAAGCTGTTCTACGAACATTATTTATATTCAAAAGTTAACATGTGCGTAAAATTGACTTTGACTCGTGGGAAATGTATAAAATACGAACATTTCTTTCCTGCGTGTTACATGCGATTAGATAACCACGTCTCACACGATTGTGTTAAGAAGGATATACTTTAATGATTTGAAAGATATATTACGTGATAAAAGCACAAGTGAATAATATACAAGAAGATTTTATATTTTCATTCGTCTCTCAATAGAGGTAAGGTATTTTCTTATTTATGATAAATTTGACAACTACGCTTTCGTTTATGTAATATATTTCGAACTTAGCGGGCAATTACGCTCTTCTTCTGTTTATGCCCGTTCCTTCGTTTTGGTTCGTCTATTGGTTCCTTCGATTAAATATGGTTCCTGTTCCGTCCGCCATGTCCTC
The DNA here is from genome assembly GCA_002313205.1 of Laupala kohalensis. Classification (NCBI taxonomy): domain Eukaryota; kingdom Metazoa; phylum Arthropoda; class Insecta; order Orthoptera; family Trigonidiidae; genus Laupala; species Laupala kohalensis. The sequence goes on from NNCF01126773.1 coordinate 24,920, forward strand.
CACGGCTAGTGTCTATAATATCTGCATTGCAGACTGGCGATACCAAGCGTGGAGGGTGTCGAAATTAGACAAAACTTAATTTATTACACCCAAAAGGTTGGTACATAATCAAATTATTTGATGTCCTTCCGTAGTTTACCATGTCGCATTCACCCTATGAGCCTCCTCCGGTATCAAAACATTGCTATCTCCCTGTAGGAGTACTGAGTAAAATAGAAATTTATTCTGTACGTCTCTCACAACCAGATAATGAACTCAAAACTAATCGTTCCTTGACCATTATTTCGTGCTTTTCGTAAAGGATATTAATTTAGTGAATGTTAATCGAGTTTTTAGTTTCTAAAATGAGTTATAGCTGTGGATTAATGACACGGAGGGTCACATAACCTCAAATATGCGATTCATCCTTATGCCGGGTTAGCCTCAGAGAATAGGTTTTTAATTTTCCATGACTTAAAGTATGCTTGTAATGACTCGGTAACTTCCTTACTGGTGATAAGATGCTTAGTAGTATATTACCATGGATAAAATTTACCTATTTTGCAGGCTTGAAAATGGAGCCAGATTACTCAACTATGTCCTCAGAAGGGTCAGTTCTTAGTTCTGACATGTCTCAAGAATCCTTGAGAACGGAAGAGTGTCGAGTGGATGGTGTAGAACTTCGCCTTCCACAAGGACTGTGTGAAAGTAAAGAACTTTTTCAAGAGTTCTTTTCTATGAATACTTGGCAAGAATTCTTCAATGATCAACAACGTGAACACCTCAAGGTATTCAACAGTCAGTGTAAAATTCCCAGTTCATGGTTGTTGGTGTTACTCTGATTCATGAACAACCGAGATATTGGAGTGATAAATAGTGAATGTACCCGTGATAAGAACAAGTGTTGAGAACATAGTTAATAGTTTGATGTGATGGGTGAAATATGAAGTACAACAGTAATCAATTCTCCTTAAAATCTGTTCTTTGAATTTTTAATAATTACTTGTGAAGTATGGTAAAGGTGGTGTTCAAGAATCTGCAGTAACTTATCTATGTACTTAATAGACATGAGAGATCAAATGAGTTTTCACTTCTCTTAACCATTAAGTAATTGATTCAATCACATGAATTTTGTTGGTCATAGATTTAACCTTTTTCTATCTCTGAATTTATTTATTTTATTCATTAATTGGTCTATGCATAATAAAATTCCAGATTTCTTGTTTCATTAGTGTGTAAACATGGAATAGTTGTCACAGTGCACTGATTATACATCTGTATTCTTGAAAGATACAATTTTGAAGATTCTGTCAAAGGGTTAAATTGTACTAAAAAGTGTAAAATATCAAGAAATTAGGATATGAAATAGCATCTTTTGAGAAAAGATTAACTTTGAAATCTCAGAATTAGAGAAAAATGTTAAATCTATGAAGAGATAATCTGATAAACTTAATGCTATTCGGGTTGTTTTGTGATTCATTGTTGAGGAATGGAAAACGGTGTTGCCTGTTCAATGATAGGACATCCTCAATTTTTTTAAATTTGAGTTTTAATGTTGAATGTAAAGTTTCTTGTACACTTGACCTTGTTTGTCATATTCTTGTACATTATAATTCTAAATCAATAGTTACTTATTGCTGTCAGTTAACACACCAACACAGTGCATTGAATTGCTTAGAGATTATCATATAGTGTGGTAAAGAGATCTATTGGAAGTAACAACTAAAGTAATAAATATATATGCTAAAATTGAGTCATGGCTAGAAACACACATCACATCTGCTCAAAGCAATTTTTAATTTTACTTTAAAACTCTTGTAGTTATACAAACATTTTCATTTTGTGTTGGAGTATTGAAGTATTGATTTAAAATTAACTTTATTTATTCATGAATCATTATCTGATAATCTCTTGACATTATGTTTTGGGTATAGTCTATCAACTATAATATTTTTTGGAGGAATTCTCGTAATTGCCTTTGAACAAATCCTAAATGATGTTTCAACATGAATCATAATAGTATGAATAATTTTATAGTGTACGTCCCTAAGAAAATTATTAAATTACGTTCAATTTGTGGACAAACCTTATTATATTTATTTTTAAATGGCAGGTTTATCGTACAGTGATGCTGCAGACTGAAAAATCAGGATACACCCTCATAAAGATAAACAACTGGTCCATAAATGTAAATTTTGAATTTACAATAATTAACATTAAAAAACCAAGAATAAGAACATAAACAACACAATTTAAATGGTTTTCCTTTTGAATATTAGACATCGGATTAAGTAGTCACAACAGTTTTCAAGTTGTTATAATGTTTCCAAATTTAAAAAATTAGTTTGTATATTCTATTGATAATGTATTATAACAACTTGATATCAGTAATGTTTTTCTAATTTATGTGTATCATTTCAGAGTTTCTTGCCGAAATTTCCGGAAAACAATGAAGCAGAAAAGGAAGAAACGCTGCGTCGCCTCTTTGCATGTGAGAACTTTCGGTTTGGGTCTCCGCTCACAGACTTCTTTGGCCAACTCACCAGTGGCTACTTCCGACCCGACATAGCACGTATGCGATCTCTCATGAAGAAAGCCCACATGCGTGATTACAGGTTTGGATCTTCAACTGCTGCTGTTGGACAGTCCTTTTATTGTTTGGGCTTCTCTGAAAAGTCCTAGAACAAAAACAAGCAATTACAAACTGCTTTCTGTTCTAATACAAACTCTGTTACATGTTTAAAATCCTTAAATACACCCAAAAGTTTTTATTGGTTGGACTATAACATGTAATTTATTGGCTAAGTGTTAATCTGTTATTAATTTGAGGAAATTTAATGCAGAAAACCTTTATGAAAGGTTGACTTTTAAGTCATAACATTTTATTCTAATCGTATATTATTTAGGTTTTTACTGTGGTGTGATTATAATATGTTAATTTAATCATGAGATTTTTTAATTCTATAACGTGTTGATTTCTTTAATATCATGAGACCACTTTTTATTTTTAAAATATGTTAGTTGTTCATTCATGACAATCGGAATTGTTATTTATAAAGGGTATAACTTTTTTGTGTAATTACTTTACTAGTATTCCAAAATGGTATCTGTTTGGAGAACATTTGGAGCGATAAAATACTATTAATTAAGTCGTGTTGGTTGCACTCTCTGCTGACATTATCCGCCAGTGCTTTGATCAGTCTGCAGGAATTGATGGTGGAAGCAACAGCTTCTGAAACTAGCCCTGGAAAATAATGTAGGTGGAGAATGCGGTTGACATCACTTAATTTATATTTTATTTGTACAAAAGGTTATCATAATTCAATTGCTATTTTTTTGTAGTTACTCCACAGTTAGTTCTCCAAGTATTTTACCTCATGAAGCTATACATCTTTTTACTGACTGGTAAAATGAAAGAATTTGCCAAATAAGAGGCAATGAAAGAATTTGCCAAATTAAAAATTAAGAGCAAACCTTGTTCATTCAGATTTTCTTTTTTCAAATTATGGAAATAACTCCTAGGGACAATCGTGCGAATGATTGCCCAGCCTAATCCATGCTCAGTTTTTCAACATTTAGTCAAATTGAGAAAAAGCAATAATCTTCTTTATCTTAACTTGTAAATTGGGATTTTCAACCTTTTTGTTTAAAGAAATTTCAGGAAAATCTGTAACAATTTTTATTTTTGAAAGATTTGTTGATATAGAAATCTTGGTTTAAACACTGTTTATTCATAAAAAAACAACCTTTATAAATTGTGAACTTGTGTTGAGTGTGAGGTGTAAAAAGGAAGTACATATTGGGAAAACAATATAGTAAACCAAAATGGGAATACAGAGCAAACAACACATTTTTTGCTCAATTTATTTTATATTTAGTCCTTTGAGAACCAAGTTTTAGTTCTTGAGGTGATGCACTTAAATTGAAGTGTAATTTTCAATTGAATAAATTTTGAATTTAGTGAAACATTGAGAAGGTGCTTTGAGATGTTATAGTTGGGATCAGTAGTGTCCAACTAGCCATATGCAAGTTGTAGTACATTTTACATAAATTTTTTCGGTGAATGTTGGGGGGTCACAACTTTGTGTTATAAGTCTGTGCTGTCACAATTAATAGTTGACGTGACGTGACGTGTCTGGTGAGGGAAAACACCATTTTTCTTTGTTCGGAATCACTTCGATACATTATAACCCAGAAAACAGTTTATTATACCACTACATATTAAAATTACTTTAAAAAAATTAATGAATATACTATTTAATTTTTTTAGATTAAAATACTGTAATTTTGTTGATGAGAATCAAAATACTGTGTTTAAATAAATAAATGTGACACGTTAGTTTTATTTGTCAGACAACATTTTGTCAAATCACATCCCTTGCTGGTCTGATTGAAAGCATTTAGAAAATGTCAAGAGAAGTATGACAGCGCTGGTTTAGATCAAAGCAGTCTCAAGTGTCAAGACAGGTACATAATTATATTCAAAAATAGCAAATAAATAAGTAAAACCATGTTTTACATATTCTTATATGAAATCAATATATTAAAATTATATATTATCAACTATTATTATTGCAGATACCGCCAACGCAGACACGCCTTGCGCCTCATGCGAGCGGTGCTCGTGTCACGTCAGCGGCTGATGGACGCGGTGCGACAACTGCCCCCCGGCGCGCCGCCCCCGCGCCACTCGGTGTCGTCTTCACTGCCCGCCGCCGCCGCCCCCCACTTCCACCGCCCTGGGAGCTCTCCGGGAGCGGAGGCGGCGGCGGCGGCGGCGGCGGCGGCGCTGGCGGCGGCGTTGGCGGCGGCGGGATGCGCCGGGGGCGCGCAGGCGGACGGGAGCGGCGCGGGGCCCGGCGGCGGCGGCGGCCCCGGGGGCAAGGGTCGGAGGGCGCAGATGGAGATGAGGGTGCGCAGGAGGTACTTTGAGGAGCTGGCGGCCATCAGGAGCGAGGTGCAAGAATCGGAACCCAGCAGCGAAGACGACAACTTTCCCGGTGAGTCGATCCTTCCTTCCCTCTGTCCTTCAATCTCCTGATGTATGATTTTGTTTATATTTCGTAAACTTATTGTTATTATGACTGTTAACTTGTGGACAAAGTTTCATGACCTCCACAAGAATAGTTTGCGAGTTATTGCAACTTTAATTTAACATGCTACGGGATTTCACAAATTTTCTACTTTAACTGGAAAAAAGAACTGTATAAGGAAATGTAGGAATTAAACTTAATACATTTAGAAATTGTTCACTGGTATTCTGAAAGGATGAAAATCCTATGACAATCAGGAGTCACGGGATCTAAAATGAGATATTTGATAAAAAGTAAAATAATGTCAGGCCACTCGAGATTACGGTTGTGAAACGCGACAACGCCACACTACATCTAGTGAACCACGTATTCCGTCTTTCGCCACCAGAGTGCAAAATCTAATGCCACTTCTAACTTCCCCAATATATGGAGTTCAAAGAAATGACAGCATTGATATGTAATTTTTCATTTTTAAAATTGAAATTGAAATAAATTACTTTGAGCTATATGTTGATGGAATACTTTTTCAGAAACTATTTTGCCTTTCCACATAAAACAAGATGATTTTAAAGACATTCTACGAATAAACGTGGAAAGTAACCTCAAAAACTTCCCATCTATTTATGTGTTGTTTACTAGTAACAAGCACAGTTAGGATTTTCAATGCCACCAACGCTAAAATGTAAAATACAACGTTGCTGCGAATAAAGTGTAATATAACAGGTATTATTTTAGTTCATATTTTACTGAAATTCATGGGTTAATACATGTGACATATCCCAAGTAATCTAATAAGTATTATAGTAATAGTTTGATATCTTACAGCATGGTTTATTTATTTATTTATTTTTTCTTCTGTGAGTTACAAACCAGATACAGTCACATTAAAAGTTTGAAATTTTGAATGAATTTTTATCATTTACGATCATACACAGTATTTTAAAATGCTTAAACATACTTCTCACGCTATTTTGAAACAAATTTTTTCTATATGAGTGAGTAATCTAATTATAATATTCCATAATAGTCAAGTTCATGAACTACATGAAGTCCATTAACTTTTGACAAGATCTTACGTGAAGTACTACCTTAACGGGTTACTCAGGACTCAACTCACTCTCTCAGCGTGCTCGCCGGCCCAGCTGATGACCAACAATGTCTCGTCTACTAGGCATTGTCCAACAGTATTGGAACTTTTTTTTGTATTTCAAGTTTCAATTTGAAATTTTTAAGTTTTATGAAATCTACGTACAATTTTAAAGAGAATGCGACCCAAATGCTTCATATTCTAGGACTGAAAATCAGTCAAAACTGATGACATAATTTATGAACTGCTCCTTAAATGTGTTCTCTTACTTGCTGCTTTTCTGTTGCTTTTGGGTTCAACTTCATAAGAACCTCGTGCAAATTTCAATTTCAATTTCAAAAAACCTAAAAACTTTATGAAATTAAAAAATTCTAGTTCTCTGAGACAGTGCCTTGTGGGCGAGTAATTGTTGGTCACTGGCCAGCCTGGTGAAAAAAGCAGAAAGATTACAATAAGAAACAAATTCAATACAGAACCAAAGGGGGAAGAGTTTGAGGGGTACAAACCCTTACAAAATGTTTTTGTTAAGGTGGAAGATATTTTATGCTTGTTGACAAAACTATTTTTTGTATGGGGTCTTCCTCCAAATAAGGTGGTGCTGTTAAATTAAATGATGCTTCAGAATAGAAATAATTATAAACCTTTGTAAGTAAGAGATTATTGGGTTACATCTCAGATTTTTAGAAATTCATTGTGATCCTTGAGTGAACGGAGAAGTATGTATCCAACCCACTTTCCATAGAGCATGTTGTTTCATGAATGTTTTTAATAATAATAATTTTGTTTTATTGAAATTGGCAAGAATTGTGCCGGGATCCCTACGATTCAAGATCCTAGTCAACATACTCTATGCGACTCGAGAAACATTTAGCAAATCACCTGTTCTTGCCTTGAGGGTATTCTGTCAGGGACGCAGACATATAATCAGTCATGTTTCTTTGCTTCAAGAAATTTAACTTCAGAAAAAGAAAAATCATGAACGGAAATGCACTGTATTAGTTTATTGTATATTAGTCACAGTAAATAACTTGATTGTCCTCAACATGGTCATAGGCAGTTTGTTACATAAATTATTAATTAATTTGTTGATTTATTGTCAATCTAACTGGCTTTGTGTTGGTACAGAGTTTGTGCTCTAAGTAGCCAACGCTTTTACTTCGCTATAATCCATAAGAGTAATGATAAGTGTACCTCACATTGTGTTGGCAGTACTTGCGGATTTCTTTAAACATAAATCCATATCCAACATTGGCCATCAATTCAATTCACTCGAAGGCTCTTGTGACACTATTCTGCTCTTTCTGCATGGAGTGTGTGGAGTGAATATTACCTTGTGTGTTAGTTTGTTGTGTTGTTAACTTGTATTATTTTTTACTGCAAATAGTTGCTTTTGTGACTGCTATTAATATTTATTTGGATATAACTTGAATTGGTAGAAGTTGGCAATTTGTGTTGGGCAGTCATATTGCTTAGTTTTCGGTCAAGTTATACGACTTGGAGAATAGGCTCACCTTGTGTTTCCCTTAGTTGAAGCATTTTGTTTCCTGTTCGCAGAAGGACCGCCGCCGCCTCTCACGAAGCGACAGAAACGTGCACTGGCCCTGCTGGAGACCCAGGTGACAGGGGGAGCCACTCCCCCCTCGCGAGTGGTGTCTACCCTGGCTGCTCGACCGCAGGGACTGGATCTGGAAGCAAAGGTGTCTGGCTTGCACAACCCCTTTGAGCCGTCGGAAGAGGCATACCGTGCTATGTTGCTGCGACACAAGCGGCGGCGCATGGACGGAGATGTAAGGACAGCTTGATTCATTTGTATGCTGGATTTTATGTCTTAGATTCTGCTGTGAATATGAAGTGTTAGGTTTTTTTTTGCTTTCTGCTGTTAATCAGCCATTCCAAGATAGTGGTTGCTTCACATGGTAGGCAAATGTTCAATCATTTTTGTTTCTATAGAATTTTAATGATAGTATGAAAGAAGGAAATTGTATTTTTTATTGTTTACTGTACAAAATTGTAGTTTCCCAATATCTGACATTCTGGGTTCACATTTTTTGAACATTTTTCCTAACCCCATCTATGTTATATTAAAATATTTTTGTCCTATGAAATCTTTTCCTTAAGATTACTGGGAGGTTTCTGTACTCAAAAAAATATTACATTGAATTCTACTATAATTAACGTCAATTTTAATAAATAAAAACATAAATACTGGTTGTCTGTAAAGAAAGGTAGTTTCATATCACATTGAACTTCAATTGCCTCACATGTTGACTTTGAAATTGAGAAAAAAGTTTCTTTCCTAATACACACGCAAATACAGAAACAGTGATACATTGCAATTATTCACCTCAATTTTAGTGAATTGATGTGAATCATAGGAATGTATCACTGTATCTGTATCAAAATAGGAGTTCATTCTTCACACTTGTCCCTACAGTTTCCTCTTTTAACTCTAGATTAAATGTGCAGTGGCCACATCACTCAGCCTCCATAAATTCCATTCCTTCGTTTTAGTAGAACATTTGCAGTAACTGTGAAAAAATCTTGTCGTAATGATTTGGATTGGATTTTGATTGTAGTTGTGGTATGGCAAGAATACAAAAGGGTATCTTCTGGTAACATGAGTAGAGTCATGAGGATAGTAGAATATCGAGTAGTATGCATTCTGATTACAGAAAGAGCTATTTACACCCGGTAGAGGCTTTGACGTTCTCTCAGCATCGTATGGAAGCATCATACATTGTACCAAATGAGAACTAACCTATACAAGCACAGAGTATAATGCAAAATATAGGAAATTTGTTTAGGAAGAGTTGAATTATGCTTATTTGTTGTGTTGCAGCAGTTTTAGAAATTGAAAAGAATAGTATTTTACATGTTTCTGTCTCTTGAAAGAACTTGAATTCTTCAGTTACTCATATTCAGAGTTCCTTCATAAATTTTAGTGTATCTTCTTAGATCAATTTCATATTAAACAAAAAAGACACGACACGTACAGTAAAGAATACTATGCTTCGTACTCTATTATCACACAGACTGTGAACACGTCTACGCTAGAAGAGTGTATAAGCAAGTGTGTGTCTGTGTGTGTGTGTGGGGGCTGTCTCTTNGTTGCTAGTAACAACTCAACCAGCTACTGTCCACTCTACTTGCTACTGTACTGAGTTTTTATACGACTATAGTACCTGTACTCGACCAAGTACTTTCACTAGTGCTGCAAGAACAGGGCGCAGGGGACACAGATAGTGGGGCCTATGAGGATAGAGAAATAACATTTCTAATATGAAATCAATAAAAATTCTAAATGGGCACTGGAAAGCATAAGAAAAGTAATAATTTCTGCTCAGAGGTTGTTATTGTCAATAGTCAATTCTTGATAAATTATTTTTGATTACAATCACTGAAGAAAGATTAGATTTGTTTGTGATAAATATAACTAAGTTTTTTAATATTCTCTAATTCGTTAAGTTTTCTAATGTTTATTTTACTATCTACTGAGTATGATAGGTCCACCAAACGTGTATGTTAAAAAAGTATTAAAAATGATCGTACTTTTAATTACTGTATACAGGACAGGTTGGAAGAAGTGGTAGGAAGGTGTTCCCGAATTCAAACTGTGCCCCAGGCCTTAAAATCCTTTCGACTGCCGAGCTTCTATCGTCATTGGAATAAACGTGTATTTCTCCCCCTTAGATGCATCCAGAGCTGGCGACCAACGGCCTCACCCTTTCGGAGGTGGCCCTGCGCGCAAACCTTCCGCGTCGTCCCGCGCCGGCCCCTGGCAGCGCCGCGTCGGCCGCCGCAGCCGTCTCCAACCACTTGCGGCCTCCAGCGTCGCCCGCGTCGCGCGCCGCCTCCCCTTCGGCGCCGTCGCCCGCCTCGACGCCCAGTCGCCGCCGCGCCCCTCGACCTCAGGACGCGGTGTCGTCGTCTTCGGTGCGCGCGCAAGCGGCCGCCGCGGCTCGAGCCAGGGCAGCGCAGGCCGCCGCCGCCGCTCAGGCTGCGCACCAGGTGAGGGGTGATATAAGGCTATATATATTCTAAGCTGCCAGAGAAATATGGATTAAACGCAACAATATGAGGCATTCGTTGTCGGTGTCATGACGTCCTTGGCTTGTGGGTGACGTGATGTCTTGGCTTTTCTGGCGAGTGATGTCGTGACTTGCGTGGTCGGGTGTTATGATTTCTCGTTACACCATGTATTTGCTCTGAAGAAGACTGCGAGGGCATTCAAAATGACTGTTCCTTGACTCGTGAGGAAGCAGACACCCAGAAGTCAAACCTTAACAACAATTTCTTGCAGTATTTAATTGAACAAATATTTTCTTTATGCAGTGGAATATTTAACCATGTGTTAGGAGTATAGGAGTATGTGAGATGAATACTTGTGTTGAGAGAAATAGTGGTAGGATTCTTTGAAGGCGTTGCCCTCTCCACAATGCTCAAGAATTGCTCCACAGCATGCAAAAACATCCAGGGCGCACCATCTTGTGTTACACTGTCCCTAAATATTTGTTTCATGTTGCACGAGGGATGCTAGAATTAATTTTTGTGGGCAGAAACTTCTCGTACATTAATTAATGCAATGAGTATCTCCTTCCAAGAATTAAATGAAGAATTTGTCCTTAATATTTATTAAGTTTATTGCTATTTTTTGTTGTTTTGTTATCTATTTGTGTTGCAAAGAAGAAAACTACTGGAACAAAGCTCAATATCCGGAAAGTATTGGATCATATTTGAGTAATTAAGAACCGTAGATGAAGATTCTCTTTGCCACTTTAGTTTTCTGCTGGTTTTCTTTTGGTGTTGTGCCACCTCCCCAAATTGTGAGCTACGAAAGAGTTTGCTGAAGGTATTATTTCCTTCTGACAACTACTTTGCAGGTAATGAAAGACATGAAGTAAATAATTGAGCAAATGTATAATGTAACGACTTAATTACGTTAATGCATCCTAGTGTGAAAGGGAGCTGGCGCTGTTACAAGGGGAGGGTCAAGGAGGTCGTAACCCTCTAAAATCCCATAGAGAATGAGTTTCTAGTCGTTCAAAAGCGTTTATGATTTTCAAGATTTTTAATTGGTTGTAAGTACTGCAGTTTATTTGTAGAAACGATTTAGCAATGCACTACGTGCCATACCCAGTTCGACAAAGTAGTTGTAGTGGCGGAGATGATGGTGCCGTTATGGTTGTGAGAGTGGGTGTTGATGTGAATAACATGATACGCTCATGGGAAGTCTAAGATTTATGAACGGCAGTTGTGTTTTTTGCGGGAGGGACTCCAACCCACGGGGGGCGTACGGGGTTGGAGTCCCTCCCCCAAGTATCATTTTAAGAATTATTCTGTTAAATGAAGAATAATTAACTGTACCTAATCGAAACTAGATAGAGCATAATTTTATGATAAAAATTGTCGAAATGGGTATTTTAAAAATAATCTCAAATGTCAAAAAATTTTAAAACAATCTCGAAAGTAGGGTGTTACTATACCAAACCACGCAGATTTTGGTTAATACTTAGATGACCTAAACTTACAATTTACTTTAGAATTTTAAATTTTTTTCTGAGGTTGGGATGTTTTTTGGAATATACTAGGGCCAATACTATATTCTTTTGTTTCGACCCCCTCTAAAACATTAGAGAGTCTGTATCAGTCTTTGATATCATTAGACAGTGTTAGGAAGGATGAGGAGTGTTATTTTTGGTGTATAATGATGCTAGTTTTAATAGGACGTAATCTATGTATGGGAGCAAGCAGTGAGAGCATAGATCAATAAGAAAGGAGCAAGAAAGTCGTAAGTTTATCAAAGTTTCTCTCCACATTTTCTAGAAGGCACAAAAGCTTTTATTAAGTTGATTAGAGATAAGCCATATCATCATTTTTACAATACACGAGGGTACTTAATATGTTTGAAGGCTGCGCTGGCAGCGGCCGACAGCTCGGAGGCGTCGGACGGCGACTGGGACCCCGAGGGGGGCGCTGCTGCTTCGCTACCTTCCTCCCGCGCCGCTGCTCCTCGTCTGCACGCGACGCCTCGACGCCTCACCTCGTCCTCGCTGGGCGACGCGGACGACCTGGCGGAGGACGGCTTGCTGGACTCTCCGCCACCGCTGCCGCCCTTGCCTCTGCCGTCGGGGCTCCGTCTGCAGCACGGGGGCCCTCGCTCCATCGCCCTGGGACTCCATCGCTCCCTGGGCGGCTCCCACCATGCGCCGCCGCCGTCGCGACCGCCCTCCGGCGTCGGCGGCGGCGTCGTCGTCGACGAGGAGGAAGAGGACGAAGAGGAGGACTCTTCGGCGGCGGAGGCGTCGTCTGCGGACGGAGCGCTGGACTCGGGGGCAGACTCTGGCAGCGAGGCGCCTCCCACCCCCATCGCAGTGGCCACGCCGCATTCGCTCTTCGGGACGCCTCGAGGGCGCAGACCGTCGACGCTAAGGTGATTGGAGGCATTGTACAAATCTCTGTTGATTGTGTTGTTAGTGAGGGTACAATTATATTAGAGCAATAAACAGCGGCGATAAGAGCGAAGAGAAGAGGAAAGGGACGAAGCTAACCTTCACGTGATGATGACAAATGAGAGCGTTTATGTCGGCACTGCGACCAACGATAGAAGCAACCAAAACCTTTTCGTTACTTTTTTCTTTTACTCTTATCGTAACTAGGGTCGCCATGGTTGTAGGTGATTTCGAGATGGAATTACGTTGTCCTGCGATGGATTTTGTGCAATCGATAAAAGTTGCGTCCACCGATGAGTCGCGTTGTGGGGCAAAGAGGATTAAAACCACAAGATGATGTTATTATAAAAATTAATTAAACAAGTAAATTTTGTGATTTTACGTTGAACGATCAGTTAAACGCAGGTTGAGAGGCTTTGAGAATCCGTGTTAATGATTCCTCCTATCGTCGCGCTTCTCAGAGTCTCTTTGCCTCGAATCTCCCATCGTCGCTCCAACATTATCATCGTATCCAAGAGTGTGTTTCAGCTACTAAGCGTATGACTCTCGTTTTGTCTCCGCAGCACGGGTTCGTCTCCTCGGAGCGTTCGCAGCGAGTGCACGCCGACGCGCCTCACCGCCCCCGGGCCTCTGCCCCACACGCCCCCGACCTCATCGCTGTCGGCTGCGCGGGCCAAGGCGGCGGTGGCGGCGGCGGCGGCTGCTGCTGCGGCGGCGGCGGCCGCCCCCGAGGCGGAGGCTGCGAGCGCGGTGGCGTCCATCACGTTGGGCGCGACGCTGGACTCGGCCCTGTCGCCCGCCCCCGCGCCCCCTGCTCCTGCCGCCCCTCCCACCCCCACGGCCAACGCCACCGCGCACTACGCCAACGACCACCTCATGGATATCAAGTGAGTACACAATACGTAACACATTTGTCAATACAACTTCTCTTTAGTTCCCAAGAGAGGATGATAATGGATACCTTGTTATAGCACTTATTGCGCTTCCCTTCTACCCTCAAACTCTGGTTGATCCAAGAGCAGTTTTTCATGATGGAATTTTTTTCGGTACTCTCATTCCCCCTGCCTTTCATCCTCTCTCTTTTAATCAGTTATTTGTCCCTTCAACCATCACTGTAGATTTATCACAAGCTGAGTTGGCGGAGTGCTCTACTATTTATTTCGTGCTCTTATTGCATTTTATCCATTGACAACATCTCTGGCGGGTAGGTCGTGGGCTCAGCAGACGAGCTAACATGTGGGAAGGGAGATGTCCTTTGTAGTGCCCAACAGTGAGATGATGTTTGCAGAAAAATAGTAGGGGCAGTCTTTCTGGCTCCACTAATTCAAAACACGCCATATCTAGGGCGTATACAGCTCAAAGCGTAAGGTGGGGAAGATTTCTGAATTAAACCTATATCAATGGGAACTGAATGCCATACAATAATATACACCATTACAATTTTTATACAATAGGATGTGAGGATTAGTTGGAAATTTTTCAACTACTTTTTTTACTAAAAGTTGCATATGGAAAATTGTTATCTGCCTTAACTCTTAAGGCAGGGCAAATGCCCCATCTTGCCCCAGCCTGCTTACACCCTTGTGCCTTATCTACCTGCTTTGGTTTCTGGGAGATCCCAGATTGTACATTAGAGAATATATGCCGTGGAACAATCCTGCAATTGCACCACTAAGAAAGCTGTACACATAATCAAAACAATCTTTTCTCTTTCAATTAACCATTTTAATGCAAGGATTTGGCATGGTTTGAAGGGGTGAAGAACCTTATGTTTAAGGATGTGATTTGAACAAAGGAATATTATGATACTGAACAAAAAGAGAAGACTTGTAATATGAAGCAAAGCAGATGGATGCATATAATTCCTTTTGTTTTTTTGTTGTTGTTGTT
>NNCF01126773.1:39459-59912 GCA_002313205.1 Laupala kohalensis
CTCTGTATTTTCCCCCCTTCTTTTTAATTGGGACTTTAGGGCTCGCTAACAACGAGGTCATTAGAGCCCTTGACTCTGTGTGGACATTAAACATAGTCCCTGAATTAAAAAGAAACTAATATCAATCGCCATGGGCTGTTTGAAGACAAATCTGAGGACAATGGCAGTAGTGCAATGTCATGCCTCAACTTAAGCTGCAGAACTGGAACAGAAGGAAGCTCACTCATCTCTTAAATAGAACTTCATCCAGTAATGATAAAAGTGATATTGTAGTATTAATGGGTGACATCAATGCATTGATAACCAAGACCTCGGGACAATAATGGGCAAGAAAAGTGTTCCGAATATTTTGAAATTTAAATGGAAAACTATTGATTGAACATTGTGTAAGGCACGGTCTTGGTGTGGAGGGACAATTTTTCCACACAGGGACATGTGTCCCTCAATAGAGGCAATAAAATATAAAATCAAATCAAATTGATTACAATATGATCATTGAAAATACAGGGTCAGATGTTGAAATAAATGAGGGACTATCTGCAAAGAGAGATGAGATTGAATCACCATGCACTGACTGATAGGAATTTTGAGGTTCAAGATGTACTTAAATGAGCCAAATACCAGAGAAGAAATAAGACGAAATGAGGAAACTGGAGTTTAGGTATAGTATTTCAGCTGAAATTCCTAGAAAGGCGGAAATAGTACAGCTATCTCCTGATTGGAGAAACAAGGAGGATATGTGAATGTGACAGCCTTATGATAATCTCATTGAAGAAAGTTACTATCGGTTATGTTTTCCAAACACACTGTAGTGAATGGTCTCTGTCTTGAACAAATAAGCACAGTAACTCGATGATTGTGATAAAGAAACAATAACCAATTCTGTTAAAATATATATTGAGTGAGTTTTTCAGAGTAGTTTCGAGAGCTCTTGCTCTCATCCTCAACTTCTGCTGACAAAGCAAAAGAAGAATTATTGTACCTTGGAATGGATTGTGGTATATTTTCTTTTAAACCCATAATTTAATAATTTTGTAACTCTGCGAGCAATGATGGTGTTCTAGAAGACCGGCATGCGATTTGGGAATTTAACTTTTAACCATTCTACAGTAAAATATAATATAAGTGCTTCAAGCCAACCTGTGATTCAGCAAACAATATATGCTTCTTGTTTTTCATTTTTAATTATATCTGTTATTATTTTCACAATTGATCAATTGCCCCTCTGGCGGCTCAGAGAAGGAAGGGCCTGCTTTTGCTTTGCTTTGCGCAGACTCTCACTCCAGGTTCTATTCCCAGTGGGGCCTGAAACAAAATTTGTAGCTCTGTTCATATGTAGCTGTGACTACTGGAATATGACCCCCCTCCTTTGATCTACCTCCTCCTACTCCTAGTATCACTAACTGTTCCTAAAACTAACCACCACTACTACTACTATTACTACTAACACCTAATACTGACACCTCCATGTGGACCAAGTTGTTGGTAAACCCAGCTAACCGGCCCACCTACTAACAATGGCCCTACCACCCACTTCCTACATCCTATTGCCCTATGTAGATAAGATTCAATAGCATTCCATTTAAAATGCTACAAATTAAAAAAAATCGATCAATTCTTTAATTCGATTATTCATTGTGTTGCAGGCCTGCGCCCGAATTAATGCAAGAGACGCATGCCTGCTTCTTCTCATTGATCCGCGACGTTCTGTGTTCAACCCCTCACCACCGTATGGCTCTCTCTACGCTGGCTGACCGACTGCACGCCTGGCAAGAGAGTCCCATCTCTCCCCTGAATGACTGGTACAGCCTGGCTCCCAGCTGGCCTGCCCTTCTGCCTTCTGCTGTGGCCTTTCTCTGCGGAGATTATCCAGGTAACTGTTTATTTAGTGTTTTATTTTGCAAGTTAGGAACTAAAACAGGAAAGGAAAAATTGAGTGGCATGGTGCCGTGCCGTGTTGTCACCCTGTTCGCAATAGCTAGACCAATCGATATTTAGAACAGAGATGGTCTCAGCACGACAGAGAAACCAGATGTGATCAGCTACAATGTGCTTTGG
This sequence comes from Laupala kohalensis, assembly GCA_002313205.1. NCBI lineage: Eukaryota > Metazoa > Arthropoda > Insecta > Orthoptera > Trigonidiidae > Laupala > Laupala kohalensis. The sequence continues at coordinate 41,518 of NNCF01126773.1, forward strand.
CACCACATTCGGCTGAAATTTCACTCATATTCAATTTTTACTGGAAACAAAAATACTTGCACCATTCAACATGGGTCCACAGTTAATTCGGCAGTGAGGGCATCCCAAATGCAAACACAATACGTCGCTGCCACACTTTTGATTACTGAATATACAGTTCTGTCATATACATATTCAGTTCTGTATTGCAATAAGAAAGAATACTTGTTTTCAAACAACACACACTGTATAAAATTCCAAAAACATTTTTTAACTTTTTCTGCGAAATGTAAACATGAACTATATGAATCATTTTATTTCTTATTTACTTTTTAAATCAACAAAAATAGACATCTTTTCCATAGAAGGTATATAAAATTTAGTTAAAATCTGAGGTATGGTATGTTCACAACATATCATTTTAAAACATAACTTACAGACATCTTGACCTTATGATTATTTTTCCAGAACCACGCTTCACTCCAAAAAGAGCTTGTTTCGGAAGCACCTGCTTGGTCTATCTCTTTTTTGTTTACCATCTCCAAGTATAAAATTAATTTTTATTTTTATAAATGATGCTGTTGTGTCTCCGTTACTTAGCACAGTATTCTCCATAGGTATACTCCAGAACAATTTACCTTTAGTAATAGAAATATTCAGTACACAAGAAATAGCCTGCACTCTCTTTGCACTTCCATAGTAGCTAAGCCTGCATGGCAAAATGCATGAAACTGAGCGGATGCTTGAGACATTCAACAATAAGAAGTTACTTTATATGGCAGACATCGAAATTCACTGGAAAGAAAGTTATGAATTGATTATTGAGGTCTGTGGTAATTTTTACCTAATCTGTGGTTATTTGTTTTTGTGTGTGCGCATGCTGGGTGCGGGTGCATGTGCATGTGTGGCTTTGCGGTTCGTCAACATCGAGGTGAACGAATGATACCCTAGCCCTAATAGCGTCATGAATGATACCCTGGTATGAATGATACGAGGTATTAAGGAAGATAGCCTAGCCCTAATAGCGGGATTGAAAAGGACAAGTAAGTGGAAGTATTGCCAGACTTGGCTCGGGGCCCCGTGTTTGCCAAACACGTACTTACTAGATGCAAGTCCCCTGGGTGGGGGGTAGCACCTCCTGCCGGGTTAACAAAAAGACTTGCGTTTATATCAACTTGTTATTATAAATAAATAAAAAGACAGTTAGTTTTATTATTGGTTTTAATTATTTTATGTTAAATTAATAATACCACTTTGGTTACTCAGTAAGTGCTTCCTACATTTGGTGTATGCAATTGTGCATCTGTCAAATGTGTTATTATACTATCCACACTATTACAGCTTTGAAGATGGAGCAACAAATGCTCTGAAACGTTAGCTAGTATCAATCGTTGTTTTATTTTGCCATCTCGTGATATAACCAATTCCAGTATCCAGGTAATGTTAGTATTTTCCATTGCTTATGGAGTCTTTGAAATGATTGTGAACTGCATATTGGTCCCTGATCCTGAACCGGTAACACGTAATTGAAGAAGAATGGTTGTGGTTTCAGAGATGTTAAAGTTGTAGGGACTTTTTCTCCATCTTCACCTGCTGATATCTAATCTTCATAGAAGGTACTATAGAACAAAACTTGTACAATATTCGAACAATCCATTTACCTCTCCTTCCTTTTGATGTCCTTGTTATGTCTTTTCTTTCTTCTTTCTTTCCTGTGTGTTCTCTTGGAAATATGTCTAGTTCCTTAACTTCCTCTGAATTGTTTCTGAATTTAGACTTCTAGTATTCCAAAGTGGTGTGCAGTAGTTTATAATTTCTTTTTAGTGTTTTGGGAAGTCTAACTGTTATTCATCAAGGCTATTAAAATGTGTTCCTTGAATAGAATACGTTGACCTCGCTACTTGGGTTGTAAAGGCAGGAGCCTCTATGTGTCGTAGGTTGTGGGATTGAATCCTGCACAAATTTTCATTCATTTTTTTGTCTCCATCATTAATTTACATGTTATCCTCATCATTTATTGTCAGTCACCCTTTTATGTTCAACTGCAATGTAAACACAGCAATATTGTAAAATATACATTGGCTTACAAAATTGCAAAATGTTTCCAAAAATTTCTGGAAATGTAAGAAAAATTATAATTTACAGAACATTAAAGTAACTTGTCATATTTTGTCCTTGGTGTGATTTTTGAATCTACAATGAAAATCCAAGTTTTCAATCAAATGGATCAGAACCAGTCCACTCGGATGCAGATCTGTGGAGTGGGGGCTAAGGGGTCTATAGTCCCCCTCCCATTGGACCGGATTAATAAAATGAATAATACCAGATTGTTAATTGTTATTTATTTTACACATTTTATTTAAAGGTAATATTTATAAAAATTGTGTTGTATAATCATAAATTTTTTTTAATGCTCACAGCTATCCCCCCCCCCGATTATGTTCTAGATCTCTCCACTTTCACTGCTCTTGTAATCACAATTTTCAAGTTCATGAATAACAAAAATTTTCATTGGTTCCAACTGTGTGCAACATATCTCTCCAATATCAGAGGTAGAATTTTTTCCACTATCAGTAAAGTACCTCTGATCAGTGCGTGTGAATATCATAACTGTGTTTTTGTTTTTTTAAACAGTAACCCAACATGAGTCCATGAGGAAATAGGTTCCCTCCGTGACATTGTGTAAATGATCAATACCACAGTGTACTATGTGATATTTATTACACAATCTATGTACAGCAGTTTTACCACTAAATTTTGTACAAATTTAAATTTCCTACATCAGAAGAAAATATTATAATACGTAAAAAGCATTTGTTTCTTTTTTTGTTTCTAAAAACTTTATTTGTTTCTATACGTTTATAAGTAAAGTTGCTTATCTTAGTCTGTGTAATTATTATTATTTATATTTCATGTAGAAGAATAAACATAAACAGAACAAGGTAAAGAAAAATAATAAAATAAAAAGCACCATACATCATCAAATCAATTAATAGTTTTAGTTCAGTAAACTATTTATCCAACAAGTTATTTTTTCATTCATATTTCTTTTCAGAGAATTCAAGGTCTTCAAATGTAGTGTTATAATTCCCGCTTCATATTTTAACAAATTAACTAATTCTCTGAAGTACAGAGAGTTACTAATCAGGAACAATTGTACTTTTGTTTCTGACCTTACTCTTACTTGTGCTGAATTGCTCTTGCAAAACAGTATAATGATGAGATACGGATTGAGCTATAAAACAGATCTTAATAATCCACCTGTGAGACTTCACATGTCAGTTGCGATGGATGTTTGAGCCAGTCAGATTTGTGCATAAGCGTGTATCTCACAATGTCTGAGCAAATGACCTTGAGTCCTGAATGTAGAAGAATAATTAAAATACTTTGCTCTGGAAATTTGACAACCTAACCTCACAACTCGGGAACATGTACTGACATCCACGCAAAATAAGGAACAGTAAGGACTCCTCTGGCCGTTGTCAAGAGGGATCAAGAGCTCATAACACAGAACTTCATCACTCAGAGGAGACATTACTTGAAAAATAATAAATAAAACGATGATTCCCAAACCCAAAAATCAATTAATATTTATTTCATTCAAATCGTTTAAATCATGCGACATAACAGAAAAACATTTTGTGAGCTGCAGCTATTTGTTTTTTTATTTGTTTCTCTTTATTGACTTGAAAGTTATTTTTTGTACTTATTTTGAGAATATTTATAGCAATATTTTCTTTTCAAAGAATGAGGTAATTGATGTAATATAAAAAAGAAACTAACTATTCTTAAGGTTAACTAGTTATTAAAAGAAAGGCTATTAACAATATCCATGATGTTCACTCACTCTGACAATAGTTACCCATTCAGCTATCACCCAGTTTAAGTTTCCTCTCCGGTAGTGGAGCTCTCCAACAGATAAAGCATGGCGAAGGACAATCTACCCTTACCAGATGGATAAGTTATCAGAGTCTTGCTATCCACTGGGTAAGGACACTCAATGAAAGGCTCTATTAGCAAGACTGTTTTATTTACCTGGATGATATGACAGATACTCTTTTTCCGCATCTGCAACTTGTAGGCAAGTTTCACTCTGTTTCGTATTTAGCATTAACAATGTAAACAGGACAACAGAACAGTTATGAATAGAATATAATAATGCATCACGTAACTCTCATACGATCTTCCCAACGAAGATTGTTATACCAGCTTGGTCAGGCGTGTCAGCGCTGTCACTTTTTAGAACTAAGTAGTCAAGTAAAATCCTTATCAAATAAATGAACCTAATATCGTCTTTACAGCATTTAAAAAATAAAGGAAGAAATCTCGAAAAGGTGAAATAATAGGAAATGTGAAACACACCTTTTAATGCTCAAACGTACGATACTTGATTTGTCTGCTTATGCTGAAAGGGAAGGAAGGATCTGTTGGGGGACGTATGTGTATTAACGTATATGATTTGCACAAATGTTTACTCTACAGATAACATTTTTGTACTCTTTGACCATCTATCCGGTATTTCATAAATCTTTTTGTGTGTTTCGCAGAAGTACAACCTGAAGATTTTGTTCCCTTCCTGGAGAACAAGAGAACCCTGGGAGTGTTCCAATGGATCGGAGCGGGTCGAGATTCAGATGCTCGTCTTTCACCTTTGTGCCGCTTGTGGCTCGACAGGAGGGATGAACTTCGAACTCCCAAGCAAACGCCTCAAAAACAACTACAGGTTTGCATCTACATCTTGTGTAATTGAGTAGAAATAGGGATGAAAGTAGTAATTAGGTGAAACCCGAGATACTTAGTGCGTAGTGCTGTCAAAGAAATCTTTGGTACGCTTATTACTTGTCTGAACTCTGCTCAAATTTCTTTTTTGTACAATGAATTCCCTTTGTGAGAGATCATGATTTTATGTTCAATGAAGATTTCTGTTCATATGGAAACAAAATAATGCTTCAAGTGGGTAGTTTTTGAAAATCTATAATTTGAACTAAACATTTATTCACTCTCAAATCTACACCAAATAATTCTCTACAGTGAACAAGTTTGGGAGTCTCTTACCTCCCTCAATCCTGTCAGTTGTGCTAAGTGGTGTGGGGAACTAAACCTCACAACATAGTGAAATTTGTGAGCTCTGGTTTGTTTTTTCTGTTTGTTGGTCTTCATAAGTATATCTTTTCTGGTGAAATAGCGGATTTTTTGCAGTTTTCAGTTTGTTTACTTCTATGTCGCATAAATCTACTGCACATTAAATTTAATGTCTGTTCATTGGTAGTATCCTTTATCCTTATTTTTATTGAAGAGTATTTTCTTTCCAAAGAAATGTTCCTCAGAGGAAACTTGTTGAATTGTCAGATTTATTAAACCTTCAGCCTTTAAGGCCAAAAGTTTTTAAATAGTCTTAAAATTTTACAATTTAAAGTATTTTAAAAGTAAAGTAAAATTTGTAAGTGATCCAGATAGTGTCACTGCACCCCTTCAGAAAAATCCTTGTATTTTGTTTCTAGTATTATTGGAGAGTTGAAAAACATAATTCAAAAAAGTTTATCATATCTGGTTTTAAAATGGCGGCCATTTTTCTACATTCACATGCACCGTTTTTTGGCCTTTGTAAGCGCATACATAAACTTAAATGTCTCGAGATTAGTTTGGCCTAGCGCCTTAAAATAACTTTTGTGTGTGTATGTGTGTGTGTGTGGGGGGGGGNCGAGGTCATTGGAGCCCTAAAATTGTGTACAGGTAGGGAAAATGCGGTTACGCACTAGGGAGAGCCAACATGACTCTCCCTGTGTGTGGGACTCACCGAATGACTCAACCATACCCACTAAAAACCCTCGTGAATTACAATATATCAAAATATATCTCAAAACATTACAAAAAAATGAGGAAAATGAAAGATACCCTAGCCCTAATAGCATCGGGATCGAAAAGAATAAGAGGTGACCGAGGAAGGTCAGGAAAGAGAAAGGAAGGAGCCTTGCACAAGTAAGTGGAAGCAATGCCAAACTCAGCTCGGGGCCCCGTGTTTGCCAAGCACGTACTTACTAGATGTAAGTCCCCTGGGGGGTTAAAATAACTGACATTGTGTTTAGCGCATATGACACTACAGTTTTAACACATTTAACTTCTATAGCTACCTGCATCTAATTGATTTTACGTCTTGGATTAGATGTTTGAAAATGAATAAATTTTTATTTTTGAAAGCAATTTTCTAAAGGAAGGAATAAGGTCTCAGGTTAAAAAAAAATTTTCTGCTTACACACGTGTATCCATAGATAAAGTGTACGGAATATTGCCCTTGAGAAATTACTCCTTTCCAGGATATGACATTTCAAAAGACAATTTTTTTCTTCTTCAAGATTTCTCTTTTTTTTCTTTTTCTTTTTAATGGTGGAAGACTTATAACTCTGTTGGGGGATCTAATAAAAATGATATTTACAGGATTTAAAGGTCTCTATGATTGTAAACTACTAGAAAAATACAACCTTGAGATTCAACTGGAAGCAACGATATTATTTTCTAAATTTTGTTAAAGCTTTTCGCTTTTCGTATACATAAGTAGTCAACTTTAACACCCCAGAAACCCAAGAATATGCTCTTATAAAATATAAATAATAATTTAGCATCTAAGTATCAAGTATAATAAATAAAATTGTTATAAAAAATAACCTTGATAAATGTTTATAATTTATTTTACAAGTGTGCAATTCCTGTCCTTATCCAACAGTAGTGATGTTTTGGCAGAAAACTTTCATGAAATACTTTCATGTATTTAGAAGTTACTGTTGTCATTTTTACGCTAAATAACACAAACATTAGCCACACATTTCCAGGATGTGTGTCAGCAGTATCTTTCAGTAGAGCTTAGTCAAGAGAACCCGATAAGTGAATATAGTTAAATGAATATTTTAAAAAATATAGTTATAAATGAATATTTATTTTTAAAAAAATAGTTATTCTATGTCATACATCAGGTATGTAGGTATAAACATTACATCCCTTTGTTGATCTGTCCCACTGAATTTGCCATCAATCATCATCAATTTGCACACTTCTTTTATTTTTGTATTACGTACCAGAGCCATAAATTTTGTATGTGTATGTCTAAAGGTTCTATCCCAAGAACAACTTCTATTGCATTATTGGCGTTACAAACTGTTCACATTGTTGAATCCCTTTTCTACCCTATGGGGTATGTGGTTCAAGTGTTGCAATTGTAATTCAGTAAATAGTATAGTCCTGTTTCTTGGCACAAGGCTACCACCAGGGTTTAATATTTTCCACAATAAATTATTCTCTTTACTGTTTTCCTCGCTTTCAACGTAGTTTGATTGTCGTGTGTGTGTGTGTTGTCTTTTCGGTTCTTTCTTGTTCTCGCAGTTCCTGTATCTTCATGTCTTCATGTTCTCTCCACTTTTAACTCCCATCTAATACACATTATCTGTTCCATATATTCCTGGAAGGTGTCATATTCTAGTCATTCCTTTAAGAAGCTAATCCTAGTGGCCTTCCTCAACGGTTGCTTCTCCATGTTTTTTGTGATTTGCAATTATTAATATGTGCATTTTACAGGACGGAGTGACGTCTGCCGATGATACCAACACGACCACTTCCTCTGAGGAACGTGGCGCAGGAGCCATCTCCCCGCCTCCTCCGCGATGCCCCACGTCGTGGGTGGTGCGTCCTTCCACTGTTGAAGAGAGACGGGAGTTCCGTGAACAAGAGAGACGTCGGTACGCCAACCCTCATCGAGCCTTTACGTATCGCCTGCATGGGTACGAGAGTGTCGTGGGTCCTGTGAAAGGAGCGTATGGAGGTGGTGCAGCTGCAAACAAACCAAGAGGTCATTCGTTGCTGGTCGCGGATCGACCCAACTTTGTCACCATTCTTGCATTAGGTAAGATCAAGTCCGCATTTGGGATACGTCGACTGTAAAAGGATACTTTTCAGAATTGTTTTGATAATTAATGAGCCATTGAAATAGTTGGTTTTTCATGATTATAACCCTTCTTGGGATTTTCAATCCTTTCTTTCAAAAATCTTTCAAATTCATTGTTCTCTCATTTCTAAAATTTTCCACTCATCCCAAGTCAGTCTTTTCTGCTCCAAAATGCTATCATGAAAGTACATGTAATTTAAATATTCTCTAAGGCTTGTGCGGCTGGAGTTGGGAAATCCCAGCAATACGTGTAATGTACTTTTGCATTTTATTTGCACTTATATATGGATGCTAATCGGATGAGTTGCCTTTGAAGGAGGTCAGTCCAGAACATGAGTGTCAGTTTCTAAACACCAAAGATTTATTGCAAAGGAGAAAGTAATGAAAGGTTGCAATGCAACTTTACTTGTAAAATTTCCTTGTCTAGTTGTAGTACCTCCACCATGTGGTAGTGTTTAGCTCTTGCTTTAGAGTGGCAGAACACTGCCCCAATTGCATGCTTGGCTACGAACGATATGAACAATAAATTCAGGGAGAGTTTCATTCACTTATTCCACAAACATCTTATTGGGTTAGGGCTGAGGGCTGTCTCATGAAGCTTCCGAGGTCTGATCAAAGCCAGTCATGTAGTGACATCACTCTGCAGCATCTGAACCGTTCAAGTCAATTATTCCCACTGGGTATTTCATTAACACATATTTAAACCACTTAAATGATCATAACATTCTATAAATTACTGTACTGTATGAGAATTGTGTGGATTGTTTAAAATATTACCAGCGGTAATTTGAGTAATACTTTTATAGAATCTCGGTGGAGCAATGATTCTGAAAGTAAAATATTTATTATTGTCATTTACAATATGAAACCACCCCTCCTTTCATGCAAGATGTACATTTTTGCATAAAACTCAGAATTAAATAAATAAGTAATTGTATTGTCAAAAAATCAGAGTACAAACTTGAACTTCGGTTTTACAAAATCAGTTTTGATTAGAAAAAAGCCCAAAGAATGACATTGTATGACCCTGATTGCCATCTCCACATCCCTCAAGATGTAAGCTTGATGATCACATTTCAACAAAATTTTGCAGTACTCTTCTATTAGCAAACCTTGTCCCTCTTCTTTTAACAACTACAAGTGGCTGTGCGACTAAAATGCCAGCTGACTATTCCCCTTGCGCAAGGATAGCAAAGTTTCTCCTTCACCAGCGGCCTCATTCTCCACAAACACCTCCCAACAATGAAGTAATTTACTCTATGACTTTTTGAATTGATTGTGTACTGATTTTTGCTGTATGGTGAAGCTAAAAGTTATCACATTAACTGAACCTTACAAAAGTAAGTAAAGATAAATTTCTTATAAATCTTCCAAAAATTGAAGTGTCAAGGTACAACAAAAATTATTTCTGTTATTTTTAAGTCTTTTCACTAATTGAACAGCCAACTACGGTGTAATATTTCATATTGACATAAACCACCCCTAATGCTCTTTATTTTTGTATTAAAGATAATTTGCCTAGATTGGCCCATTTATTCAGCTTTGTAAGGACAAAGAAATCATTGCTGGAACTGTCTACAGTCGATGTCACGACACTGAGTGGCAGACTCCAACTTCAAAGTAATGAGATAGCCCTTACTAGTGAGGTCCTGTTGTATGGGACTTTAAATTCCCTTTTACCCAACTTGTTTTTCCCCTAATTTGTTTATCAGCTGTGGAGTAGTGGTAGTGGCTTTGCTGCTCCCCAAGTGCCAGTAATGTGGTTAGGTGAAAGAGTCTGCCTTTGAGGACTGGAATCTCATATACAAATCATTAAGATATGTATCTAAAACAAGTGGGAAGTTTGGAAATCAAAATATCTACGACCTAAACATTCTCCATGAAATTAAATTAACTGAGACCGAAAGAGTGCAGGTTTTCTCTGCAAGAAGTAAAGATATGTCCTTAGTATTCTCAGAGAAATGTGGACAATGTGGTGTAATGTTTTTGGTCCCTGTTTCTTTAATCAACAGTTGCTACATTACATTACGTTTCGCCTAAATTTCCTATTATTCCAAGTTAGTTGATGTAGTTCGAAGGTGATTGGTTCTTTCAATGAGTTACCAAGAACATATAAGTCATTACATTGATCTCTCATTCTCATGTAGAGGAACGTTTATGAACAAATTGGGACTAGCATACATACACATGACTAAATCTCATAAATGATTTAATGAAATTATTATTTTCTTAATTGTTATTTGCTATGATTTAAATGACAATGTAGGTCGTAGTCACCAATTTCAATTGTTTCTTCACTTCAATGCAAGTTAAATAAAATGAATAACTTCCCACCACTGCTTGTAGTTAGTATGATGTATTAACTTCTGTCAGTTATTAAAATGAAACAATGTTGAATGTACTTATGATTCTTGCTTTTAGGCAATTTATTAACTTCTTCTTGACAGACATTTCAACAACGAACCTTGGCTTTGTCTGGTTAGCCCAGATAATAATATGAGACCGTCAAAACATTTTGTGCACCCCTTGTGCAAATTCAGTGAGGTAACAAATCTTGCAAACTTAAATCGTGAGAATTTACACCTCAACACCTTTCTACCTCTCATTTCTATCCAAATCTAAAAGTACTAGGTCGAAGATTGTTGAAGTTGTTTCATGGTAATGTGTAAGTATCAAATAGACTTAATTGTGAAATACAAAGATACTGTCATGTTTCTCTGAGAATGTATTCCATGTCAAACCCCAATGTGTCTACACAACAGTTAGAAATAGTCAAATCAACTGCCAACTAGATTATTCAAGATAACTTAGATAAATCTATCAAATTTTTTTGTGAGGAAGAAATCATAACTCGGCAAGACCCCTGTTCAAAGTTTTTGGGAATCAGCCCAAAAGAATGACTTCACAAATCAAATGACTAAGAAAATAAATAAATCCTTTAACGACCAACAAATCCAAGAATCCAAAAGGCTTTTTGAGCCGCAAAGAGGAAGACAGAAGAAGAAAGTCAACAAAATTATTTTTATCCTTGGAGCCACCACAAATTCAATATGTTCAGAGAAGCATTTATAATTATAAACCTCAAACAACAAATTAACAATAAATTTTTTTGGTATTTCTGAATACAAATATAAAACTTTTATGGTTGCAAGTATTATTGGTTTAAGAGCTTTTGGCACTGTGAATGTTTGCTGAATGTTTGTCTTTGATTTTTACTTGGGGGATGTATAATGGGAGAAATATCCATAAGACGTGTGAGTGGGATGACACCTCTAATTATCATAAATCTCTCTGTTTCAGTAAAGAAGTAATGTTTGTTGAGAATTAAATTTGTATAAAAATAATTATTTATTTTGGGGCTAATCACCCGTTGCAAGAATTATAATACGCACTCGGGGAGTAATCTATAACTTACACAAATAAAAATTTTTATGCATTAAATATCTGAAAGAGCCTAGGAGCAAGTTTCACTGTTGCTTAAGTTTTCTGACAACCAATTGTCTGGTGAAGTGGCTCTTCATGCAGCTGATATACATTTTGCTTCATCTCTGAAGTGTATACTGATGAGCAATAGCACTTGTGTATTACAATTCTGTTTCCTGTGTGAAATTGATCGACTTCTTTGATCAGTTTGGTCTGCCCTTACTTGTGTCCGAGGATGATATGCCTTGGCCTCCTGTCTGGAGTCTCATATAAACAAAATGGTTGCTGGGAACCAGTCTAATGATTCCTCTTAACATCCTTATTACTGAAGTTTGTAATTTTCAATTATTCGTTCTTTTCAATGTTAAATGTAGAAGCTATCACTTGCAACACAATAGAGTCACTTTGTCCCACTGTTTGCCGTGGTGTTAGCATTCTTGCTTATCACCAAGTCATATCTGGATCAAGGGAAGATTTTGTCCCTCTGGTAGCAGGGTTAGTATGCTTACTTTCCACAGTCATTCTGGGTTCAATTCTCGGCGGGGCCAGAAACATTTTTAGCTTTTCTCTGCAATCTCTCGGTTCATATATCTGTCACAATTAAAAAGCAAATTGTATCCACCTCCTACTGCTCCTAGAATCAATTACTATTACTAACTACTCCACTAGGTTTTTTGTACACACAGGTAACAATAGCCTTCCACTCAACTCCTACCTCCTATCGCTCCATGTAGATAAGCTTCAATAACACTAAGCTACATTTCCCGTTTAAAATACTACAATACAAAAATTGTCACTGCAATGTTAGTTAAACTTCACATCTCTTTTTACTTTTTATTCAAAGCACATAGTAAATGACCAGATGTATGAGATACCATCATGAAATCCTCTAGTTGCATTAATGTCAACAACACGAAGTTTACTTCAAATGTCATCATTCAAGAAATACCCACCTACTCCAGTTTTTTAAAAGATACTAAAAATACATGAACATTAAAGCTTTAGTTTTGCAGTCATATAAATTAATTCAACTATCAATAAGTAGCTGAACCAAGGCAGTTCTTATTCTCACCCAAGTTATTAAAGTATGAATAGCTTTGGTGAAAAAGAGAAATAAGTCCATTAAAACAAGGAAAATGATATTTAGAATAAGGGAGGCTAGAAAAAATTCATGGAATATGCAACATTAAAATATATGTTTATGCTTTTTATATTTTCAAGTCTTGAGCAATTATGGTTTCACTTCTTCCTGAAATCAAAATAATTTTGTGTGTCCCTGTATGTTCAGGATGTTCCAATGATTTAAGGTAGTGCTAGCATAAATAGAATTAAATCAATAAAATATCTGAAATAATCATAAATAAACTGAAGTACATGTATTTATTTTGATTTCAACATAAAAAACATACTTCACTGACCATTTAAATGAGATAATTGCAATACTTGTTGACGGTGAAACATATAACATCTTATTTTCATAAATAGACTTATTTTTAAATCATTAATATGTCAGAAGTTTGGCTTACATTGTAGAAAATTCCTTGTAGTATTTTTTACATCACTCTTACCTATATGTCTCCGGACATTTCAAATAGATATTTTACTTTTTCCAAGGTGAGTTGCATCAATCGTGAAACAGTTGCTCTGGTCTGCCATTTTTGTATATACACTTGTGTATTTCAAACTAGTCAAGTAAGTTCCTGAATATTGTTATACTATTAACTGATATATACAAATTAAATCATGTTTTTTCTTCGTTATAATTCGTAATGTTGTACTATAAAACAATAAGGGTTAAAATACAGAAGACAGTTATACTCTTTAGTGATTTGACTAAATTGGGAGTGCTGGTTCAATGTTAAATACTTCTCAATATTTGAAAAACAATCCTAAGTTTTCTAGACAGAGAGGCTTCCGTGGTTCTGATTCTGCATCTGATTATACTTCTATTCCTCATGAGATGGGACTCTTTTGCAGCAAATAGAATAACTACAGTAGTTATTTTTCTCTTCCCTCACTTCTTCATTTAGCATCTTTTGCTCTCTCCGTGCTGCATCACTTCGTTTCTAGTAAACGAGAGACATCAGAATTGGCAATTATTATTTTTCATTTTGTAGCAGACGCAATCCTTCTCTTAGGCATATTGGGGGGGGTCTGCCCAATCCCTTAATGCACTCTTCATTTCTCCACGAGATGGAATTCAATTTTTTAATGGCAGTAATTTTTTGCATATTCACAATTTATGGCACCATTACATTGAAGCTTATAGTTCCTAATTTCAGGAAGTATGGATAGTGTTGCTAGGAAAAGGGTGGATAGTACATTACTTCCTTCCAGACTGTAGTTCTAAAAGTCTTTCCTTTTGCATCACCTCATTACCGTAGTGGGCTCTAATGACCTCGATGTTGACGAGCCCTAAAGCCCCACACACACACAAAAAAAAATCAATACCGTAGTTGGGTAATTTTTACATATTTTTCATCAATAATTATATTAATTTATTTCTTTTTCGATTTTAATGTATTGAATAATTATTTAAACATTATTAATAAGTTAACTATCTTATAAAGCAGTCTATAATAATTTTGTTTCAAAAACATGGAATAACTGAGCATTTAGAAGTGTATAGATAATTTAATATAAGGTGGTGATTGATAAATAGGTACTGAGGGACTCATATTGGTGATATGCTCTATGGGAAAAGTGATTTAGATGTAGTTCAGAATAAGCCTAATATACTTCAAACCATTAAAAATAATATTTTCTGATTAATTTAATAAATATTTGAAATTTTGTTGTTATGCATTAGCTAACAGAAATGAAATCTATTTTTAAAGTTAAGATTACAATTTGTTAATAAATTTTATAGTTATTGTGGGCATTGAAATTTCTCTATGTACAATTCCTGAGATTTTTCTTAAAGACTTAATTTCCCTCTAAAATTGATTGTAATCACCAAAAATATTTGTATTATTTATATTTACTGTGATAAGGCTAAGACATTGTAGATATGTGAGATTTAAAATAGTTAATTGAGTGAAACTTTGCCTTAAGAACAGATAACTTTTTATTTGTTAGAGTACTCATAAAATTCTAATAATTACTCACCATTTCTGGTAGTACTAAGACAAGTGGTCCTTGTGAAGATAATGATGTGCATGCCATCTTCCTTCCTAGTTTCTTTCTGTAAAGAACATATTTTATTTTGGTTGTTTAACTAACAACTTTTTGGCTCACTATATTTAATTTTTTTTCTTTTACCTTAACAACACATGCTGTGAAATTCTATCAAATGGGAGAAATTTTCGTTATTAATATTATCCTCCATTCCGTTTTCTGTTCTATAGTAGTTTTAGATTTTGAACCTGCTGTGACGTTTTAGTTTCCTGAACTTATAATTTGTTGGGATATCGTGGTAGGATTGTTAAAGAGTTTGTTAAAGAGCCTCCAGTGGGTTCAAGTGATTCGAGCGTAGTTCGTGATTTAGCACGTCTGAAACTCCCGCTGTTGGAAGTAATCGCGACTAGTGTGGTGTTGCGAAACACTGTTTTGCACTGTCAGTGGATTGTTCTACACTTACCGGAACAGGCCATGCCGACGCGTTTGTTTGTTGATAACATCGCAAGATGGCGCTCTGGCGGGTCCATGATGAAGTGTGGTCAAGGACCACGTGACCACAGTGGGACCACTTTTGACTCCTTTGCGCATACCTTCCCCCACCACCTTTCGGCGACTACGTCAGTGACATTTGCACACGGCTCCCCTCAAAGCGATGAATAATGGCCGACTTCGAACTCCGAATTCCTTTTTCTAATAAACGTCAACGAATTTCGTTTCATCGATTCGAATCCGAATTATCCATAATTGTTTATCCTTTTCCTCCTTTCAAAGAATTTCGCTGGCAGATAATAAAAGGCAATAACAATCTAGAAAATGGTAGGTATTTATGACGTTTTTAAATTTCTAAAGAGAATTGTTGAAGTTGGCCTTATATCTCCTTATTTATGTGTTTTAATCCTCGTCTTTGTTGTAAAATCCCCCATTTTGGAATGCATCGATCTCGAGTGGAATTTAACTGTCGCCATGACACTGACGAAAATTTACTTCACGAAACAACAAATGAATTGGAAGTACTCGAAACGTCAAATACGTCAACGGAAGGTAAAACTCGTGTCTCGGCAATATCTTCTAATGTGAAATTTCGTTTCGATCACTTTCGTTCAGAATTACTTATGTTAAAATGAACTGTAGTTGAATCGAAAAAAGCTGAATTAATTTTGGTAACAAACGGAACAGCATTAGGTGATGGCTTGATTACGGAATGGCTGACACGACCATTTACACATTTTGAGCAGACATAAAAGATATGGTTCATTGACGGCACTTTGCTTATGCCCAAGTATATACCCACCGCGAGTCCTTGAAAGCTGTAGGTCTCGGCCAATACACTCCTTTACGCTGAAGGGGTAACGTTGTGGAGACGACGCGGAAGGAGCTCTGAGCTCAGCGATCGCGCACCAAGTATCCCGATTTCTGTGATTGGTCCTGGATCCAACCGCGAGGTGGCGGAGCGCGGGGACCGTCATGGCGTCGCAGAGCGGTCGTGACCACGCGGTTCCCAATTCTTGGAACAAGCGGCCGCTTCATTTGAGAACGGATTCAAATGCAATATGAAGGTCCGGAGCCAAAAATAATTTTTTTTGGGAAGGGGCCCAGACATCTCGCGATTTCAGTCAGCTGTCATTAAAATGTTTTAGATTTGTTCAATTCTTAAGAAATATTTTCAAAATATCCATACAAAATTTCGTGAGGA
The DNA here is from genome assembly GCA_002313205.1 of Laupala kohalensis. Classification (NCBI taxonomy): domain Eukaryota; kingdom Metazoa; phylum Arthropoda; class Insecta; order Orthoptera; family Trigonidiidae; genus Laupala; species Laupala kohalensis. The sequence goes on from NNCF01126773.1 coordinate 57,666, forward strand.
ACCCGGGCCTCCGTGCCCCTCTCGGCTGCGTGCCTATTATTTTGGATTGAGAAGTCTTCCGGTGATGGAATAAGTTTGTATTCTTCACATTTCTTTTCCTAGGAAGTGCAGTGTATGGACGGCATTGGTGGAAAATAAATTTTTTGGTAATCATGGTCCTTATATCCAATGTAGTTTTTTTTTTTTTTGCTGGAGCTACTGACTGTTGCACTAGAAAGCTGCGAATAATACAAAAACAGGAGGAGGGGTACGTGAAGAGTTAAATATGAATCGGGGCGACCGTCTCTGCTGCAGATTGTCTTCGATAACTTGAGACAGAAGATACCGAGAGATTTCGCCCTCTCGCTCGCACATCCGCTTGGAGGGGGTAAGGTGTCACTGTGCAACGACTTGTGAGCAGCAGGCTGTGAGGGGAATCGAGTTCCCCCATCCTCCTAAGACGATGTGCGAGAGAGACGGAGACATCTCTCATCGTTTTCCCCTCCGGACAACCGTCGTATAAGGCTGTTGGGTCAATGTATGTGTGTATATATAATGNCACGAATTCAAAAGCTTTCTCCGAGAGACAAAACAGGAAAATCTTGATCAAGTGCACGGAACAATCCTTTACTGTAGAACCTTTCTAGGCCAGCCTCGGATCGATCGGCCTATCCCCACGGAATTTTTTTTCACTGTTGCAGCATATAATATTTGGCAAGTAGTGACTCAAACAATGATTGTTGTGCAGGCCTTTGCTGGGAAGTCGTTGTGTGCAATGTGTTTGTGTTGTCAGAAATGGAGAGAGTTCTCCATTTTGATTCCGAGTCCATTTCTCTATGNCGCAATGTGTTTGTGTTGTCAGAAATGGAGAGAGTTCTCCATTTTGATTCCGAGTCTATTTCTCTATGAATCAATATATTCCGAGTTCGTTTTGTGTATGATGTACATAGAAGAGTAGAATGAAAATGAGTTGCAATGACGACTCGCTTGCTTGTTTATTCCTGAAATTGTAGGCTTTTTTGGAACAAAAATAGATTTTTCACTGGAACCTCGGCTTATCTGGCCAACCGGTTGTAATTACGTAACGTAAGTCAAGAATTCGCTCTTGTTATTTTGTCTGACTACTGTCTGGTCTCTCATCTGTAAGGATGACCGAGAGTCGTCAACAGTAGGGTCATTCCATGTCGAAATCAAAACAGGGTCTAAACCTCACCATCTCAGATTTTGATAAAATTTTGCAGGGAGGTGGTCATGTTGTAGATTATGAAAAGTGCGGAGTATTGTTGTAAAATTTCAACCCGTTTGGAAGTTTAAACAAAACCCCCCAAAACGGCTCCACACAAAACTTTGAATTGCTCTGGAAGCTCTCCTAATTGAAATAGAGTCCTGGTAGGGGTGTCATTTTACATCTTATTTAATTATCTTTACAATTTTATGCTATACGACATAGGTTATGGAGGAAAAAGTTAAAAATCTAAAGTTTGATTTTGAACAAGTTAATTTGACCGATGACCACCTTCCTACAAAGTCTTATCAAAATCTAAGAAGGTCGTGTAGAAAATGTATTAAAGTGGTGTTGATTTGACGTGCTGTCTGGTTTGAATTTCAGTGCGGGATGCGACGGCCCGTCTCCCCAACGGCGAAGGCACCCGCAGCGACATCTGCGAGCTGCTGAGGGACTCGCAGTACTTGGCCCCCGCCGCTTCGTCCGCCTCGGCCTCCAACAGCAGCGGCGGCGGCGGGGGCGGAGCGTCGGCGGCCGCGCACGAGTCTCTGCTCCACTCCGTGGTGTCCGGAGCGCTGGACCGCCTGCACTACGAGCCAGACCCCTGCGTGCGCTACGACACGAAGCGGAAGACGTGGCTGTACCTGCATCGCGCCAGGACGGAGCAGGAATTCGGTGAGACATTACGCACGACCTTTTTCTCTGCCACAACGTTTGAGCGGGAGATTGCTCGCGTCGTCTGGTGAACGTATTTGTGTAGACATATAAACAAATATTGATTTAAACACATGTACAAATAAAACAATGAAATAGAAAAATACATAATTTGAAACGAAAAAAACCCGTCAAAGCGGAGAATCGTAATAAATAACATTAAATTTCGGGTAAGTTGTCAGTGTCAGTTTGCAGGGTCCGCTGTAGGGGCGGGCAACCCGGATATTCGTCCGGGGCGGCATTTTGGCTGTAAGTGTGAGAAAAATTAACATATCTAATAATAATAATAAATTTATTGTCAAAAAAAAGTACAGACTGCGTATGACCAC
>NNCF01126773.1:60931-135122 GCA_002313205.1 Laupala kohalensis
GTTCCGTTTAAAGAAAGAGAAACCTGGGGTAAAGATTTTGTATTACTATTGTGAAATGACATAGACACTGTTTTGTCAGTGTTTACAATGAGACGATTTGCATGGAACCAAGTCGAAAGGTTAGACAAAACTTTTTGAGCACTGGCGTGTTTACATAGTAAATTAGTGTCGTGTAGTTGTATAAATTATAAATTATATATAGTATAAATTAGTGTAATTAGTGTAGTGTTTACATAGTACATTTTTTCGTTCGCTTAAAATTTACAGTGCTGTTTATGTTTAAAAGCTAACAATATTTTCAATTCTTGATTCTAAAGAAAACAATCATAAAATTTCACTTAGTCGGATTGTGATGCATATCACAATATTGAAAGATTTGATTTATTTTATAAAACTATTATTACGGCAATCTATGTTAAACAATAAAAGTTGACTAACGATAAATCTTACAAAAATCTGGTAAATTTTTATAATTTCGAAGAGGAAACTTTTTATAAACTAATAATTTATTTTATTAATAAATTAAGGCGGAATTTTTAAAGGGCGCTGCTTGAAAGTGTTTGAACATGCTTGTACTTCTCTGAATACAATAGCACGTGAGCAGAGCGCTACTTCGACTAAGGCTCTGTAAAGCTTCTTCAGAGCTCTAATTGAACAGCCCTTATAACACAGTCGGTCGAAGTAATCTCGACATATACAATTGCTCGTCTTGACTGATTGACAGACTATAAAGGCACAACCTAAACTATTAAAGCTAGAAACGTGATCAACCCCATACACCCCTAGGGAAGGGGGTGACATGTACAAATGATTGTAAATACATATATCTCTGACGCACCCAGTTATAGGCTTTGCTGAGATGAACAGCGTTAATTTTCTGTATTTTCTTATGTCTTCGTTTATTCGCAGAAACATTACTAAGTAAAAGTGATATGTCGAATGTTCACTTATGTTTTTCTCGCAAATATTGTTACAATTTTTCATGTATTCATGTAACGCTATATTATCTTTGGAAACTACGTTAAAGACCAAGGATTCACAAACAAAAAATCTACATCTTCCTTACGTAATAATTTAATATTCACAAGCAATTAATACTATTGGTTATAATTCATAGTAAGTTAATAGCATAATTATTTCTCAATTTTAAGAAACCTTGACAGTGTTTTAAAACTATAATACTGTGCTAATTATCATTTGTTTTTATTATTCTTGAAGTAATCATAAAATAAAAGAATTACTGTTATTATTTACGTAAATTCTTTTCTCGCATTCGTAGAATTCGCTAACAATACGAAACTCAATACCCACACATTGTCGCCATTCAGCGTGATCTCTCTCATCTTTCATTACAACAGGCACTAACGTATTCTATTCACCATTAAATTGTTTATTATATCCAGAGTTGCCAGATGTACGATAAGCTAGCCTTGTATACGATGTACTATTTGATAATTTCACCGATTTTAGTCCACGACTAAAAAAGACAAAAACACGATTTATTTTTCAAAATTAGTATTTTACACCTAACACCAACTCCCCTACATTTACGCGGAGTATATTGTAAGACGAGTATTGCATCTTAAACACTATGGTACCCAGTTTGACATCAGATCATCGATAATGTAATCACTAATAACAATATAGGCTGAGTTGATGTTTGCTTTCATTCATACTATGGTGTGAAGTATCGAGAATCGATGCTCTTGACAGCCTAATCCTTTAAAACAGTTTAAACCCGGGAAGTTTACAGATACAGGATAGTGTCCATCACTAATTTAATCTATAACATAACTATTTTCTGTAATGATCAAGGTTCAAATTTAGTTACACTTATGGTAATCACTTATGGGTGAAAGATTATTATTATTATAATATTCTTTTATTGTTCTTTTGTATTTTACATAATTGTCGGGGCCTGTCATTGCCCAAGGCAGAAATATTTGTACATAATGATAAACGTAATCGTCGGGTCATCGGTCTTGTTCTCTTCCCAGTGGAAACCCTCATTCGAGGCTAAGGAATTATTATTATTTGTATGCCCACTCACTATTTTAAGAAGCTTATGTTATTTCTATTTGCTCCACTTAAAGGTATGTTATACTTAGGGAAGATTTGAGTAATAAGATACGAATGAGAATAAAAATTAAACAATTTTCATTGACTTTTTTTCAAAACTATGCTCTTTACAAGTGGATGGAAATGGGTAATGTGCCTTCTTTCCTTACAAGTTTCATTATTTCTTTACTATTACAGTGTAAAGGAATGAGTTACAAAAAAATTAAAATTGATTTGATAATATTTTGGAACAATATTAGTGCTAAGTAGTAAGATTATGGCTCAACGTCAGGGGCGTATCTGAGCGGGATTGAACGCACCCTTCGGTTTGTCCTATAAGGAACCTCCAAATAGGTCACCAAAAATTGTGTAAACAATTCAGTTTGATATTTAATGTTCTCTACATATTTTTATAATAGTAAAATAACCAATATACATTTTCGTAAGAGAAAACTTTTATCAACTACAACTCGAACTTTATAGTGATGTTGAACTTGGCGTATTTAAAACCTTAGGATCTATGTCGCTCAAATAACTGTTTTCGGTCGTACGAAAAGAAGACCAATGCTGAACTGTTTTTCAACTGTGTTCATTCACAGTTATTCATAACACAATACGTGAACGGAAAACTAATAATTTTTTGAAGCCAGCGCAGTAAATACCAAATAAGGCTTATTGAAACATTGGTAAATATATCTTAAATAATGATACAATATGTAAAAACAGGATGTACGATAATTCCCATTTGAAGACCTGACAAAACATTATATTGTTTAAGGCTAAACACTGTATCCGCGGGAATTTCCTGCAACTTCCACGTCTCCTCATCTCGTTTCCTCCTTTGTGTCAATTCTAGTGGAAGAGTGAGTCAACTATAAAGGAAACAGACGTTTCGGGGGTCTTCGACACCGAAAACAGAGCGGCTGCGTAATAGTAGCAGCATCCACTGCCATAGTGCCACCCGTTCTTTTCGCTTCGATTCCTTATACGGAGAGAAGGTCATTCCGCCATCTTCTCTATTAGCGCTGTGTGTGTCGGTGTCTTCACTCTACACCTCGTTCGTGTCGTTTGCAGAACGCTTGCACCAGCAGCAGCAAGGCGCCGCCAAAGTGAAGAAGGCGACGGGTCCTCGGAAGATCAGTCGCGCGAAGAAGGACCCCGCGGCGGCGGCGGCTGTGGCTGCTCTCGTCTCCTCCCCGCCTTCCTCCTCCCCTACTCCTTCGTCCTCCCCCGCCATCAAGAGCGAACCTTCCTCCTCCTCCTCCAACCCCGCCTCTCTGTTGACCGTCGTCAAGACGGAGCCTCTGGGGACCAAAGACTTGCTGACGTCGCCTCAGTCGACGCATCATCATCCTCCTCCTCCTCCTTCCACGACGTCCGCTGCCGTCGCGGCGGCTTCCACGACGCTGCAACAGACGCAGGCGTCGGTGGCTGTGGCCGTTTCCAGAGCGGGCCCCACCACGCTGCTCGCGGGCAAGAGTCTGCTGGCCAGCTCTGTCCAGGTGAGGGCATGTGCAGTTTGCTCCTCTGGCAGCTAGGGGGTTAGCGAGCTCACTGACCATTGAGTCACTTCGGGTTCGAATCCCGGTGGGGCCAGAAAAAAAATTGTAGCTTTTCTCAATAATGTCCCAGTTCATACAGCTGTGATAATTGAAAAGCCAACTCTTCTTCTTCCTCTTCTATCCACCTCCTATTAATCATAGTATCACTAACTCTTAGTATTACTAACACCTCTGGGTGGACCAAGTTGTTGTAAACGAAGGTAACAGGCCCACCTACTGACAATAGCCTACCACCCAACTCCTACCTCCTATCGCTTCCCATGTAGATAAGCTCCAATAGCACTAAACTACATTTCCCATTTACAAATACTACTAGTAAAAAAATGTGCTGTGCGCAAGGTCTCATCTTGATGACCTCCAAAGGTTGTGTGTTAATTTGTACAGTCACTTAGTGCCCAAAAACGGTCTACCTGCAAAATTTTGGAGAAGTAGTGATTTTTTTATCTGAAATGGTTTTGAGGGTGCTGATTATGACTTTCAACTATGCCCACTCGAAAAAGTCAGGGAAATTTGTAAAAAACTAAAAAAATTCCAAAAAGCACCCTTCTTTGATTTGTGCACTCTACAAAGAAAATATCTCTTTGTTAAAATAAACTAGACAAAATTTCCCATGATGTACATTCCTTTGATATTTTTCTCAGGTGAATTACTTGCCCACTCAGGTAACTACTAGAGGTTGTTGAATTTATACTCCAGAATTTTGAAAATTTTGTCCTTAAATTATTCTAAGTTGCTGATCACAAATTTTTACTTTTTCACTTTGAAAAATTTCAGAAAGTATGAAGAAACAAGGAAAAACTTTTTAAAAAATGTTCTCATTTTAGAATTTTTGCTTTTTACAGGAAACAAGCAGAAAATACTAATTACAGCTAGGTACTGAACAAAATTTCCTGTAATGTATTCCTGTGCATGGTTTTCCACGTGAATAGCTTCCCTGTTTGAACGTGTTAAAAACTAAATGTAAGAAAGCAACGGGGCAAACGTAAGACCTTCAGCACTCTGGGAAAGAAAGAAAAGAATAATACAGAAGAAGAATTACAATGCACTTACGTACAGAAATATTAATTGTACAATTAAAATACGTCATCCTATAAGGGCCTGGATTCGTGCGGAAAGAAGACACACGTACCCGGCGTTCCATGCCTGGGGCCTGCAAAGCGCATTAATTGCACGGGCAGCCACCCGATGTGGAGCAGGGATTGCGTCGCCTTTCTGGAAGAAAAAAAAAAGTGCAGGAGATCAAGACTACGGAGAAGATCCCGCACGGCGAAGCGCGGAAGAAATGCAGAACTTTACACCCTGTATTTTCTACCAGTTACTCCACCGCAGCCAAGACTCCTGTAGTAACAACGAAGAACGTTTCCGTCCAAGCCAATTTCACTGACGTGTCTACGACAACGTCGTGCACACCGGGGAGATGACCCACTTTGCGTTTGCTACGGGGTCATGGACTGCTATAGACCTGTCAGTTTGTTCTTCTGAAGTTGCTGATATTTTTCAATGGAAGGTAGAAGACGATCTGCATGGTAGCGACCATCATCCTATCTGGTTGTCCTTGCAGGAACGTGCGACTGTTCCCGAATGCAAGCCACAGAAATGGATTCTCAGTAAGGCTAATTGGACACAGTTCCGTTCCCTGTCTGTCTTCAGAGAAACGGGTAGTGTGCAAGAGAGGGTCGACAATCTGACCCAGGTGATTCATCACGCCGCTGCTGAATCCAATCCGAAAACATCCATTTTTCCGCGAAGACCTCATGTCCCCTGGTGGAACGACGCATTTCGCTCCGCCATTCGGGCAAGACGAAGAGCATTGCGGAGATTTAGGGTAGTCCATCTCCGGAAAACCTCGCCGCATATCGGATTGCTAGAGCAAAAGCCCGCAGAACTATCAAAGGATCCAGATCCACCTCCTGGAAAGAGTTTCTAAGCACCATTAAGAGAACAACATCGTCCACTAAAGTATGGGAGTCCATCCGAAAGATATCTGGAAGGTATTCTCGAGTCCCAATATCTGGACTNACAGAGAAATGGCAACAGCAATGGCTGAATACTTTGCTGACCTAACATCTACAGCAAACTACGATCCTGATTTCGCGAGGAAAAGGGAAGTAGCCGAGAGCACAACTTTTGACTTTCGTTCCACCAACTGGGAACCTTACAACTCTTCCTTCTATATGTGGGAACTTGAGTCAGTTCTAACGACAACCCACAACACTGCTCCTGGCCCTGATTCCATTCATTATGAAATGCTGAGACAACTCATTCCCGAGTCGAAAGAATACATTCTGGATATCTTTAATCTTTCATGGTCCGAGGGAGTATTCCCCAATTCATGGAAGGAAGCAACGCTTATCCCTTTATTAAAACCAGGTAAGGACAAAACGAACATTAGTAGTTATCGAAGCATTGCCTTGACGAGTTGCGTTGGTAAAACGGAAGAGAATTGTCTACCAACGTCTCGTCTGGTATCTTGAAAGGCATAAACTGCTGAGTCGATCTCAGTGTGGTTTCAGGAAGTTCCATTCCACCCTGGACAACTTGTCCTGGAAACAGCAATTCAAAATGCTTTCGTTCGAAGATATATCGTCGGAATATTCTTTGACATCGAGAAGGCTTATGATACTACTTGGCGTCATGGCATTTTAAACCAAATCTATGCCTGGTGATTTAGAGGACATTTTCCTCTGATGTTACAGTCCTTATTGGATCAGCGTTCCTAACGCCACAGAATTGGAAGACACACCTCAGATCTCCTTCTCCAAGAGAACGGTGTTCCTCAGTGTTCAGTCTTGAGTGTGACCTTATTTGCAGTGGCCATAAACAGCATTACGTCTGCTGTAAAGAATCCTGTTTTACTCTCTTTTTGTCGACGACTTTGCTATCTTTTGTTCATCACAGAGTGTCAGGTGTGGAGCGACAAATCCAACTCGTCCTCAATAGATTATACCACTGGTCGAAGACGACTAGCTTTCGTTTCTCTGCTGTGAAAACACGCTGTGTTATTTTCAGTAAGAGACAAAGCCTTCTGGCAGAACCTCACCTCGCCGTGGGGAACATCGTTCTAAAATTCTACCCTTCTGTAAAATTCTTAGGTCTAACCTATAATCAGAGACTGAATTGGATTGAACAACTGACAGACCTAAGAGCGAGAACATTAAAGTCTCTGAATCTATTGAAGTGCCTCAGTAGCAGAGAATGGGGCACTGATCGCTCCTCCTTGCTTCAGTTTTATTGAGCATTCATAAGATCTCGGCTCGATAATGGCTGCGTTGTATATAGCTCTGCTCGTGAGAGTTATTTAAAGAAAGTTGGATAGTGTCGATCATGCAGGAATCAGACTGATCTCAGGAGACTACCGCACTAGTCCCATTCCGAGTTTGTATGTCGAGAGTGGTGAACCATCTCTTTACCTCCGGCGGCAACTGCTCATGCTACGACACTTTTGCCACGTGCTATCTTTACCCGACAATCTGGTGCACAACGCAGTATTTCATCCTTCCTCGTCTTCCATCCGTTTCTACAACAACAGACCTTTTGGATATCGCTCCAAAGAAATTTTGGAAACCTTGATTATTTGCACACCTAATGTCTTGAATCAAGGTTTCAGTAAGTCTCCTCCTTGGGCTTTGCACAAGCCGAAGATTAATTTCGATCTTCCGCATCATGACAAGAAGAACACTCCAGCCGCGATGTTGAGGGTATACTTTCACCTNNNNTTGGAGCAGGCCGATGGTGTCGTCTGCTCCTTGGTGTTCCCCCGTCAGACCTGTGGCTACCGTCTTGGTGACCTGTGCCGTGTTTACACCGCTGAGTGCTACGCCATATTGAGAGCACTGCGATCAACAAAGGGCTCCTGCGGATCAAATTTCCTGATTTGTTCTGATTCACTAAGTGCCCTTCAAGCAATCCAGAATATGTATTCAGCTGATAAGCTGATCCAGAAAATCCAGGATGTGCTTTTCTCACTCTGAAATGAGGTAAAGAATTTATTGTTTTGCTGGATTCCCGGACACGTGGGAATCTGAGGAAATGATGTGGCAGACGTTTCCGCAAAGTCGACATGACTCAAGATTCGCGTGGATTTCTCCAAGATTCCAAAACGAGATCTCATAAATTCCATCAAGACAAGGATTCTGAGTAAATGAAACAACGAGTGGTTGGCTGTTGAAGGGAATAAGCTCCGAATTATCAAATCCTCTGTTAAGTCAAGGAGCAGTTCCTGTTGGTCAGCCCGGCGCGACGAGGTCTTGCTGACCCGCCTGCACATAAGACATTGTCCTCTCACTCGTAGGTATCTCTTACTACTTGATGATGAACCCGTTTGTGAGGAGTGTAGCTGTTCTCTGACAGTGCGTCACCTACTAACTGATTGCAGAAGATACTCAAGAATACGGAGACAAATTGGTCTGACTGCAGATTTACCAACAATTCTCGGAAATGAAACGGTTAATGTTAATAAACTATTGAATTTTATGAGTAGATCGGGGCTCTTCCCACAAGTTCTCAGGAGGGTTTAAAAATTTGCATTCCTTTTTCATCTTTCCTGTGTTCTTTCCTTTTATTCATCCTTTTCGTAGTTTGAAAATTATAATTTATAGAATATTTTTCATTTTTGTGATACAATGTGTTGGGCAACTGTTTCCCTTTCTTTTCTTTTCATCTTCGTATTTAGATTTTTGTTGAATTCAGGAGGATTTTTTTAGTGGGTATGGACGAGAAATACAGTAAGTCCCACTCACGGGGAAGAGTCACTATGGCTATTCCCGATGGTGTGAAAACTGCATTTTTTCCCACCCGCAAGGGCTCTAGTGATGAGTCTTAAAGTCCCACAGAAAAAAATCAATTAAAATAAATGTTTTAAAAATGCATTAAATTACCATTGTGTGGGTTTTTGGCAAATATACTTACCAACTGTTCATTTTATTTTCAATTCTTTGATTGTGCATTACAATTCATTCTTTGTTCAAGTTCTTTGTATTATTTAACATGCCTGGTACGATTCAGAACTGTTTTGTCAGTTGAATATGACAAGCATTTTCAGTAGATATCAATGGGGAATCAATACAAATGTTGAGATGAGTCTAGTCAACTGAATCCAGGTAGTATCCAGTTACAAATGTGATTGAAATTATTGTCATCCACAAAATTCACATTGAAATAAATGGGTAGGTAAGACAGTAGCGACTGAGTAATAATTTTTTTTGTGTTACATGAATATTCTTTTGCTATCGTGTGAACACCAAACTCCCAGTTTACACACAAGGACTTGTAAAAATGTGTGTTAATGTTAATAAAATCAGTGATTGGTGTAAAAAAAATTTCACTTTACCTCTAGATGATGATATAAAAAAATATTGCAGAAAAACTTTATTTTTTACTTACCTATATTCATATTTGATTTCAAGAGCTTTCTGATAAATCATTTTCTTTTGCGATCTTTTGCTTAGATGAAGGCAGGTGGTGGCAGCCCTGTCATGAAGACGGTGACTCTGACTCCACAGCAAGTGCAAGCAGTGGCGACTGCAAGGAGTGTCGTGGCGGCACAGGCCAAGGCAGCAGGGCAGGTGCGAGCAGTGAGTTGTCGCAATTTTAGTAGCTCCTTTTTTTCCTGGTGCAGTTTTAGTTAATTGTTTTTGTTGTTGTTTTTTCAAATATTTAAGTTGTTGGTGTTACTTTGTATATTGATATTTGGTTGCTCTTTCAGTTTTTATTGGTTAGCAAGATGCTAATTTCATATCCTTTATTGTAATGTCCTTTATCTAGTAATTACTAAAAAAAGAATTGTAGACCAATGTAGTTTTCTTGCATTTCATAATTACTGTTAATCTTACAATGTTATTGTATTTATTTATTTATTGTTATTGTTATTTATTTATTGTGGTGAAAGTAGTAGGTGATATTGTGAAAATATCTTGGTGAAAGTATTGAAATTTAATTTTCTTCAATTATTATTTGTGTGGATTGATTATTGAGATTTTGTGATTGGCAAAATATCAGTATTTTTCCAAGGTTTGTTGAGAAAGCAAGTAACTCGTCAAATAAATGTTTTGGCTGTTCAGGTAATGCTCTTCTTGGTAGTTTGGTAGGAGCGTGTGATACAAAGGAATCCATTGGTTTTGGCTATAGTGCTATAGAGCAGATGTTAAGAGTTTGAATTTTGAGATATCAAAGAGAAGTTATTAACTTACATTACCATCCAGTCCCATCAATTCTGATCCCAGGTCCAGAGGCAGAGGTAGATTGAACATTTTAGTGTACTCCTAAGATCAGAATAAAAATAGTTTGGTACGTTTTATAAAATTGACATAATACCAACAAATTTATATTTAATAAAACCCCAAAAGTTATATCACAAGTATGTATTAATACAAACTATAGATTATTCAGAATGTATTGTTTATAAATTGTAACTATTAAAATCACTCTTAATTCAGGATTTATTATTTTAATACACCTAGCAATAATAATAGCAAGAACCTAGAGAGCCTGTATAAAACATCCGCCTCTACCCGGAGAAGAAACGTAGGTCAGTATGGGACCACAGAATTAATGTACACAACCATGCCAAGGTTGGTTACGTATGAAAGACACTCGAATAACAAGACACAGTACAAACATTGAAACTGTTATCAGTTATTTTGAAAGTAATAACAGCAATGGCGCGATAAAGTACAAGACGAAAAAATTCTTTTACGTTGCAGGAGGTAGCTTCTAACGGCGACTTCGAAGAGATTGAAAATTTAAATTTAAATCTTTCAGCTGGTGGACGCTTCGGGCGCCTCGTCTCCGCAGCACGTGGCCGCCGCTGTGCAACAGCTCCAACAGCAGCAGCAGCAGCAGCAGCAGCAGCAGCAGGTGGTGACGGCAGCAACGAGCGCGACGGTGGTGGCGGCGCAGCGCGCGCGAGCGGTCATGACGCCCACCACCACCACCACCGCCGCGGCCGTCGCCGCAGCCAAGGCCCTGGGGTTGGCGGGTGTGCGGCTGGTGAACGCGACGGCGGCCGGAGGCGGAGGAGGGTCGGCCTCTCTGGCTGGAGCGCCGCAGACCATCTTCATCCGGCAGCAGGCGTTGCCCGCACACGCCAAGGCGGCGGCGGCTCAGCAACAGCAAGGACAGGTGGGTGGGGAACCACTAGCGTTGTTTACACGCACAGGATTACTCAGTAGCGAGCATACGTACATCTAGAGCAAGTCATTTTGGAGGCCTCTCAAATTCAAGTAAGCCCCACCGGTGGTTACTCACAACCAAGCCACTGCGGGGCCAGGAAAAATTTGTAACTTTTACATTAATGTTTTTATGGCTGTGACTACTGAAAAGGGGACCCCACCCCCCCCACTCCTTCTGTGCACCTCCTACTGCTCCTAGTATTTCTAACTCTTACTACTACTATCACCTCCACTTGGACCGAGTTGTCGGTGAACCAACTTCTAACAATAGCCACCACCACCCACGTCCTACCTCACATCACCCCGTGTAGAAAAGATTCAACAGCACTGAGGTACGTTTCCCATTTTACAAATACTACAATTTAAAAAAAATTCAAGTCTCGTACAAAACCGTGTGCATGCTGTATTTAACGTACAAAATATTGAAGTTAGATTTGCATTAAAAAGGAAGCGCAGCCTTTGCTTAAAATACTTATGTAATAAAATTAGAGTATTTTTAAGTTCCATTTTATGTCTTCATATTAATTTTGCTAACGCATTTGGAGGCCACTTACACGATGAGGCCCAGTTCGGTTCACCTCCTTCAGGGTACGCTACAGTTTTTACCTCTTTTGAGAGGTGTTATGCATTCGTTTTTAAGTACCCTGCATAAGATAATATTTAAAAAAATACTACAATGGACATGCACAGATTTGAGACCTTAATAGATCACTTTTTCGTAACCGAACACCTCTATTCTGTGGATTTCATGATAATCGTAAGTGCTGTTCACGAGAAGAAACACAGGTGTTCAGTTATTGCTCATTTAATTAAGTGAGCCCTAATGGACTAATGTGCAGGACATCCTTCAAAACATTTTCTAAGACAAGTGACTGGGTTGTACTGTGACACACCAGAACATTACTGTAGAAAATCAAGAATTCATCTTTGTATTCTACTACAATTAACATCCATTACATAATCGAATTGGATAAATAATCCATGACTTATGTCCTTTAATATATATCAATTGTCCATTAAAGGTTGTAAGTCTTTTTTTTTTTCTTCTTTATTCATCCATCCTTGTATTTATTTTCGAGGCAATGATTGGGTATTTTCGAGACAAATCATGAGGCAATGATTGGGTATGGACGTGATAAATACAAGGTTGTCAGGTTTGAACCAGTGTTCAGTTACCTATTCCCGCTTGATAGGGAATACCTATAAGGTTTTACATTCATGAAATTGTTAGCTGCAGAAAAAAAAACATACATCTTTACACATTGTAAGTTTAAAAAGAAGTTACTTCTAATAGATTTTAGTTTTGGAGTGTCTCGTTTTTGAATTATTTGAATTTCTTTGCGGTTGTTTGTTTTGCTTCCTGAAAATTTTCCTTTATTGATACATGAGGTGTTGCTTATTGTTATGGGGGATGCTGAATTGCAACAACAACAAAAAAATCCATGTAAATATTTTTTACCATAGTATGGTTATGGGGGTGACTGGTTTTGCAGGTTGGCCAAGCTTCTGGTTCTGTGACAGAGGGCTCTTCTCAGCAACAGCAGCAATTACTTCTGCAGCAGCAAGCAAAGGTACACTAGAAATGTATTTTTGTGTTCTTCCTTGGGACCAGGACTGAATGTTGCATTTACATTTAATTTAATTAGACACAACATATTAGAATCATTTACAGGATTGTTTTATTGTAACGATTTTTTTTCCCCATCAGAAATCTTATGTGATGGTAGATACAGTAAATTTTCATTGTTGTGTTCATTGCAGAAAGAAAAGGACTGGGCTTTTGGTTTCAGATTTATTTCAGCTTCAAGTCAGAAATTTATAATTTATAATGAACGTTGGGAAACTTTATGATAAGGTCTTAAGATTATTGTTTTTTAATTATGGCATTTACCTATTATATTAAGTAGCTTGCCACCCAATTTTGGTTGCACCAGCATTAGTTAACATCTTATACATTTAAATGAATTAATTTTTTTTTGGTAAGTGAAATGTTGGAGTGGGGACCTCAAAATGAGAGGCGTCTTTGCCATCAGAAACAACTGTATTCCTCCAAGATGTATTTTATTTTTCTCTTTAGTTTTAAGTAGAATCTAAGGTACTTGTGGTTGTTAAATGATTATAATACATACTCTCAGAGTAATATGGAGATAAATAAATGAACAAATAAATTTATCATTAAAAAAGCAGTTCATTACAAACTGTGTAAGAGTGTTTGTATTACACATTTCTTGAAAACAGTGAGCACATTTATTAATGTTTGTGGTCTGATTAAGGATTTATTTTAAATTCTGAGGTATCTTCTATAATATTAATTTGTGGATACTTCTTAATACCCAATCACCTCTTCTTTTTCCTGAAGGTTGGTGACAAAATATCGTAAATAATTTTATACAATATATAATCCAGTTTCTCAAAACATGTAAGCTTGCAATTCTTTGAAAGTAGAATGGAAATTATTTTTTGATTTGTATTATTGCAAAATTCAGTTACTAGTACATACAAGAAGGATGGTTTGATAGTACATATCAAAACTTATTTTTGTCATCACAGCAGGCTGCAGCAATAGCTCAACTGCAGCAGCAACTTCAGCAACAACAACAATTGAAGCAGCTGCAACTACAGCAGCAACAGCTGAAACAGCAACAGCAGCAACAAGTCACTGCAGCTACTGTCACCACTGGACAGCCTCGGCTGGTCACCAGCATGTCTGTGTTGGGTCCTGGGCAGCCGAGAGTCATCACTCGAGGTGAGCATCCTTACAGAAGCCTCTTTGCACTTGAAACCATGACTGTGTTTGAGGGATTGTTGCTTTTGAAACACCAGTAATCGAAGGAAGGGGAAATTAGACAGATTGACCGAATCTTCTTCCGAAAGTTACTAAAAATATTTGTCGATATCAAATCTCGGCAAAGACTGAAACAAGTATCAGTTAAGTTCTCCATTTCCTCTGCAAGTTAATAATAAATACTTTTATTCTACTAAATTTAGCAGACCATAATTTTTTTATAAACACATGTCATAAGTAAACATAAATCTTTAAAAACACATTAAAAACATCAAAATATTAAAACATTAAAACAAGTGTACACAACTTTTTGGTTCTAATTTTTGTACCATCAGCATCATGAGGTGGAACATATCTGAGCTGATGCTCAAGTCATATTCATACAAAGATTCATGTTTACTTGTGATGTGTTAATAACAAATTGTGGTCTGCGTAAGTAACAGTTAAGTTTTATTTGTCTGTTTAAATATTTATTGAATTATTTTTTAATTATTAAGAATTTCTTCATAGATAATGACTTCAAATATTGGATGGTTTTCATAATTTTCACATTGTTGTTTGTAAAATTTAAATTACATTATTGTTATTCTCATTTTGGGAGGGAGGGCTCGCCACTCGTAACATAGACTATATTACCAGAAAATCGATGCAAATTATCAAAGGCTAAGAAGTGCTATCAAAATGTGTGCTTTTTACATTATTGTTTGTTTTGTTGATTAGAAAGAGATTTCGCAACAGATTATACTATTATTTAGTTAGTTTGAATTCTACATTAACGAAGTCATTATGTGGAATAGTCGTGTCTCTGCTCTCTTAGTGGATATCTCTTTCACTACTGGGGACACCCATCTCCAAGGGATGTGACGCACAATGTCAGAATACCCACAGTGCATTGCTCCATTTGCAGTTGGTGGCAAGCCCATCCCGGTGTCACATGTGACTCTTGCCACTGCTGGTGGAGCGACACAGGTGGTGTCTGGAGGCACGACGGTGGCACGCACCATGGTGACTCAGGCCACGCTGACGCAGCAGCAGGCAGCTGCGATTGCCGCTCAGGGCAGGGTTCAAGGACAGATGATATCAGTGGAGAGCCTCCTGGCACAGCAGCAGAAGCAACAACTGCAACAGAAACAACAGCAGGTGAGGAACTGGAAGGACGATTTCAATGAGGTTGTTAATGTGGAACCAACTCTAAGTAAGTCAAATCACTGGGATGGATGGATAGATAGATAGATAGATAGATAGATAGATAGATAGATAGATAGATAGATAGATAGATAGANGTAAACTGCATATGATTACATTGGGGAAAATAAAGTAAGTTGCTCTCTGGGCGAACCGTGGCATAGTGCCTAGCGTACTCGCCTTCTACCTCCGGTGACACGGGTTTAAACCCTGTTCGATCCAAATAGATTTTGCGGTGGTGGACGAAGTGGTGTTCGCGGCAGATTTTCTCGGGGTTCTCCCGTTTCCCCTGCCAATCATTACACCACAACATTCACTCATCATCATCATCAACCTCTACGGTTTACAACCGTAGTTGTAACTTGGAGCTTGCTCCATACAAGGTAGAATACCTTTGAAAGTCAAATTGATTAAAGTGGTCCAATGAGGCCGTAAAAGCATAATAATAATAATAATAATATAATAGTAGTAATAAAAGGATCAAAAACAACATTCACGAAAAAAGGAATTTAATCAGTATCTAGAGTACTGTAACTATGGTGTGACAAAGTATAAGAGAAATTAACATCACTTATGTCTTCCAAAATCATGTGAAATATTTAATGTTAAAATTGTTTTCCTGAAGAATTCTTCTCAGTGAAATCTTGGTATTAGTTATATTGTATTAAATTAAGTTCCAAATTTGGATTGCTTCCCTTTCAGATGAACAATGTACGTGCGCAGCAAGGTCAAGCTCAGGGTACCACAACGCAGACAGCCACAGTACCAGCCGGTGCCTCACTTATACAACTGGCTGCCCCTGGAGGTGGACCTGCTCAGTTTGCTGTTGTGTCGCAAGGCAGTTTGCTGTCAGTTGGCGGACAGCCTGCGAGAATCCTGCAACAGGTTAGCAATGTAGCATAATGAGATTGTTGTTTTATTTTTATCTTCTTAGATGTGTGTGTGTGCCAACTTTACTTAGACCATATCTCTCCCTTTTTGTTTTCACAAGCATTTTCATTTTATTAATTGCTTTTTGTATGAAAATTGGCCATCTTTTTCCTACTAACCTATATGCTACCTCTTCTAAGCGGAATTACTAGAGAATGTGAGGCATCACATTTTAATGTGTGTTTGTTTCTCAGGCTAATGCACAGGCTACAGTGGCTGGCGGCAAGTTGGGTACTGGTGCAACAACAGCTGGTCTGAGGCTTCTTGGACCTGGTGCTACAGCTGCTGGTTTAAACCTGGCACATATAGGTGGCAAACCAGTCCTCCTTGCCAGTAAACCAGCCACTGCTGGGCAGACTCAGGGAACCACAAACATGCAGGTCAGTAATAATTTTATAAAGCATTTTCCCTACATCACTTTGCAGTATTTGGTATTTTCTGGGCCTTAGAAGCGTGTTTTAAGGTCTTTTCTGTTTTACTTTATTTACAATATATTAATATTCTCTTTTTTTAATTTAATTTTATAATATGTTGTATCTGTCTCGAATGCATGTACACAATCCGAATACACAAGCATGTAAAATTCTGTAGCTAGTGTTTCTTGTCTGTGTATATTTGCTTTATCTTCTCTACATAAATCATCATTTAACAACGAAAACTGATTTTTTGTTAATACCACAGACTGCTTTGATAAAAATATATTTTTTTAAATTTGCTCTTTTGTGTATCATAAAAAGAACAATTGTTTATACTAAAAATATGAATATACTCTAATTAAATACAGCACACAAAGAATCAAGTGCTTAAAACCATAACTGAAAGCAGCCTGTCCTGCATTATCTCGCTTTACGTGATGTGCTGCCGACTAAACCCTCCGTTTACGTGATGTGCTGCAGACTCTGAGGCCAGGCGTTGTCCTGGCAACTCAGTCTGCATCAGCTGGCGCGGGAGTGACAGTAAGTGGTGCCACGACGGCTACGGTGACGGCAGGAAGCGGTGTGAGTGCCGGAACTCCAGGCACGGCTCAGACGGTTGTGCTGGCATCGCAGGCTCTAAGGGCAGGAGCTGGTGGTGCCCTTTTACTACAGGTGAGTCTGTCGGAATTGAACTGTTGTGTAGTGGTTAGTGTATTTACCTAAAACCTTTGGAGCTGTGGTTCAAACTCCAGTTGGTACTTTTCCTGGTGGAATTTTTGGGGTGAATGAAGTGAGTTGACTGCACTTTTGTTTCCCCTTCACTCAAAATAGAAAGAAAGTGATTGTCTACCAAAATATATTTATTTTGCCAAAGCGGCTTTCGACAACTTATGTTGTCATCTTCGGTGACCTTCTGAGCCCCGGAGGGGTGTGTGGAATGCATACCCCTCTCGGTCTATTTTAAAACTGAATTCACCACCATTACCCAATTATAATTACCCTTCACTCATGAATGCTTCATTCATGTTTAATTGTCAGTCTCATTTTCTGCATACCCCCAAAATGAGCTAGGAAGTGTTAGGAAACTCCCAATAGAATGCATCCCCACGCAGGAAACAATACAATAAATACCATATTTACCCAAATATAGACCTTTCCCCGCTTTTTCAGACAAAATCACCCTCAAAACGGTGGAAGGACATTATTTGAAGTTTAAGATGGGAAAACTGCTAAATCAAAGTTTCATGGGCCCAAATGAGTTAAGCGAACACAAGCCATGTATGTAACATAATGTAATAGAAGTAACTTTTATACGGAGTGAACTGTTGAAATAATAAGAAATGTTAAACAATATCTTCACTTCAATCATCCATCAACGATTGATGATCACAGGATTTGATGCTTATTCAAAATGGAGACCAAACTGGTTCATGTCTTCTAGGAATGACTGACTGCAGTCACTGTGCTGACTGTGAAACACAATTTTTTCGAGAAACAGGGATCTTCTTCAACACAACAAAAGTTGAGCTATTGAAGAAGCTTCGACGCAAACATTATATTTCATGGCTTTTTTTTTTTTCATTTACTTCAAATATGCTGCAGTATTTAGTCAACTAATATTGAACTAGGCACAAACAATTTACTTCCTCTTGTAGTTAGTGCTTGAATTCTAAAAGTTTAAGATTACATTTCCTTTTTTAATATTATCTCTCCAAAAGCCAAGCTCTTTATTTTCTTTTAACTAAGTTTACTTTTTGTCATTGTAATAAGTCAATGTTGCCTTGGAGAATATCTAGAAGAAATAGAGAAACCAATCTTTAAATTGTACAAATTTTTATTTTCTTGCATTCAGTTGTTCAAATCTATTTAAGAAAAAATTAATTTACTCGAAACTTCTCACTCATTTAACTTTCATACTAGATGAATACATCCATAATTTGTATCCATGAATCAAACCCAAGACACAGTGCTTCCTAACTGTCGTTATATAAATGTGTGATTGGGTCGATATAAACCACCTTTTACTCCTCTTACAGGGAGGTGGAGGTCCAGCGCAACAGATTCTCTTACCTCCTGGCTTCACTGGGGGAACTCTCAACATCAAGACCTTACAAGGACTTAAAGTCATCCCTCTGGCACAAGCTGGTGCAGCCGGTGCTGCTGGTGCTGCAGGAGCTGCAGTAGGGAAAGGTGAGATACACCACTCTTGTTTTTGTACTGAATTTTAACTTTTGCCTTCGACAGAACTGTCAGGGAATTAAAGTTAAATTTTATGAGAAAGTCAATTCACTCTTCCTTTCTTACAAAACGATAGTGTGATCATGAAGAATATCGAAAAAATAAAAATTAAACTCATGTCTTCTCTTGTCAGAAACATCTATTCTCTTAGTGAAACTGATACTTTGATAAATAACTTTGGCATGCGATATGTTAGTTTAACCAAAACACGTTTATTTTATATTGTTAAATTATTATGTAGGGAACCGTCTCTGTGAATTGTTGCAATCATAATTTCTTTTACCTTATTAGTAGAGCTATTTACTATAAATTGGTCTGTGGAAATACCCTTACGAACCATACATATAGAATTGATTAAGGTTTTATTATTATACAAACTTGAACCGTAAAATTTCATCTTACGGTTTAATTTTAAGATATTTTCATCAACTTCAGCTGATGGAACTGAACCAAAAACTTGATAGACAATCAACCTGTAAAAACAGAAATTTTCTATTCAAATTCTACTACGATTTTAAAATTGAATTGTTGGGGTTTTCATTTTCTAATGTTAGACTTATATAATTCTACTATACTCTCAATACTTCAAAAAATATTTTGTACCTTTTGCATTGTACATCTGGGACCTATGTTTGATTGTCAGGCCAGCTAAATTGAGCCCCTTTTCTGTGGACAATCTGATGGTAATTGAATGAAATTTGTTATAAAAAAATTATTTTCTGTTTATAATATCAAAAGATACAATTGGAAATCCCAAGTTTAAAAAAATTCAATTGCGAAGTCCAGAACAGAGACTCAATATCAAGTTTGTTTATACAAAGTATGCTGTCGTTCTATAAGTTTGACTGAAAAAAGAAAGCAAGACATTTCATAAATTAATGTTTTGTCTCAAACATTGAAAGCTAACTTGTTTGTTTTGCAGGTCGACAGCAAGTGTATGCTCGAATAATTGGCCCAGGACTCAGAGCGTGTTCTCCAGGTATTCAGGCACAGACTGTGGCGGCCCCTGCAACCACAAATGTGACGCCTAACGCGAGTGACCCCGGGACAACGGCCGGTCAAACGGAATAGTAGTCTCGTGCTTCCGTGTTGCAAGTGTGTGTGTGTGAGTGAATGTGTGCGAGGATGTTGTTTCTCGAACATTTTGAATTTCCTTGTTTTAGCGTGAGTGAAAGATAGCCTGCGATTGAGTTTAGTGCCGTTGAATAAATTGTGTCCTTTTGTATGTAGTCGTGAATTATTTATTTTTTTATGTTTCTACACAACACTTATGCTTTGTGTGCAAGTTGAATGTTCATGGATAGAGCGATATCCTCCTAACCGAATCCCTAAGTGTTGTATTGTAACTAGAGGAAATGAGTATGAAGTATATCGAGAATTTTATTATTAAGAATAAAGAGTAGAAGAGACCTGTATGTACGTGTAATTCTTTTAATCTGTATAACAGCTGAAGGATTGTAAATATTTCTTATAACAAGAGTGTTTTCCAAGATGCAACTTCTTCTTAGCAGTGCATTTGCTAGTTGGATTTACATTTGAGACTGTGTTCAAGTAGAGGTTTGGAATCTACGTATATTGGATTTGTTAATAGTGCAATTCATAATGTACAACTTAGTTTACTTGCATACAATTTTTAAATTACCAAGCCTGTTGTATAAAGAAATATATTTAATTTAACAAAACCATTTTCTAATTAAATTGAAAAAAAAAAGATCTTTTTGTGGTGTTTCTTTTCTTCCCACTAATTCCAATTTCTTTAAACTTGTGTTTTTTTTCCCTTTGCATTGCATTATTTGTTTATAGCTGATGGAAGAAAAAATAATTTCAGTAGTTACTGTTCTCAAATTTTGTTGCTTGTTCCTCACTATCTGCAATTGGAAGAAGTTTTTACTTACCAAAATGTAAATGGACTTCAGATCCAAACATTGGAGTCCAAACGCTGCAATGAAATATATATATTTTGTAAGAGCTCTTCCGCAGACCCTTGCCACAAAAGCACTTGAAATGAGTCGGTACTTGAGGATGGGACTAAAATCTCTCAAAGCACAACATGAATAAACCTCAAGTGGAGTAAACTCATGTCCAATGTTATTTTATGCAGAGTTTCATTCCGTTTAGAGACATCAATGAAGGTCTCCAAGTTTTATCTGGAATTATAACTTTTTTTTTTTTGTTCTCTCATCTCTGAAATGGTGGTTGTAAAAATCTATATAGTTCACATTGACAAATCAGCCTTTGCCCCACCCCCTAAAGAAAAGAAGAAAAAAATATCAATCTGAAATCCTGCTTCTAGCCCGAGTTACTGTCTTCAGACTACACCCAATAATCTCTTTTTCTCACCTCAACTTTTTTCCTCCTTACATAAAATCCCTTAGCAGGTCATCATGGGATGTTTGTGTTGATAACAAATGTACTTTAATGTCATTGGTAAGTTCACACTATTCTCTGAGGTGGTTGTAATAATTTAAAAAATTCTCTCTGTTCTTTGGAAAGTGGTTTTAGTTAGCAAAGTTTTGGAATTAGAGTATGTAGGAATGCATGAAGTATAACTTAATAATAATAGGAGTTTAAGGGAACGGAAATGTAATTTATAAAGTAATATTTGCACTTCAAATTTAACTCAAAAGTTCTCTCCCTTGAAATGTGTTTCATACTCATTCAAAAATAACATCGTTAGTTGGTCATGCAATGCCCATGTGTAAATCCTATTTAATTATTTGGGTAGTAAAAGTTTCAGAAAAGTGTTTTACTTGCAAATGTTGGTAAGAAATTTAAAATTTCATTTATGAGTTAATAAGTTACTTGGAAAACAGAAGAACCCACAAACTTTTCTGAGTGGTATTTCATAGATTTGCACATGTGTCTCACTCTATGGAATGGGGATATAGTTTTTGTTATTAAAAGTACTTTTAGGGTAAATGAATTTCGGTAAGCACTTTTTTTACGATCAAATAACTCTTCTTTTTTTCTCTCAAACATTTATACAACTAATGCGTGGATTAAATTTTCAAACAAGTAAAAAGTGGAAAGGGTTCAAAAATTGGTAGAGGAAGTAATGTACTCTACTTCGTACTTGGTGTTTCATTCTGAACGCGAGCCACCTGACAACGAGATGTAACGATTGTCGATAAAGATTGGCAGCGATTGGGTTGAACGAGAAACGAGTGAAAAAAGAATCGGGTTGCAGGTTATGCAGTGGTTATGCTTGTCAAGAACGTACTGTAATGACCGTAACTTCGGTAATTAATACGACTTGTAGTCTATGTGTTTTTTTACACGCATGTGTTGTGGTGGCGGCGGCAGATTGTCTTGATGTAACGTTGAAGGAGAATCCTGGCACTGAACGACACTTCCATGAAGGTACAAATCAGGGAAATAAGTGTCACTAATTTGTATTTTTTTAAATATTTTGTAAACGAAGAAATCACAATTGCGTGCAAGATATACCATAGATAGGAGGAAACACCTGGAATCCTAGAATTTATCGACTGACGCAGAGAAATGTGCACGCTTTCTTCGTGTTGGCTGCATTGATTCTAATGGCGGATGGTCTTGCAGGTGTAGTTGATGTGGTATTGAAGGAAGTTGGACAATGCGCATTATTGCGCGTATTGATAAATGATTAATATATGCATTCTGCTTTCTGGGAGTTGAGTGAGAAGTGAGTATGCGTACTCTGTATATGTGGTTTTTTGTGTTGTGTTCTTTGGCTAAATGATAGATGCCCTCAAAGAAAGTCGGTATTCGCGTCCATTTTTTCCTGATGGGTCAAGCATTAGTGTTGTGAGAAGGGGGTTATTTGATGTTGATTATTTATCGACAGATTGCCTTAATTGACAGTGAACAAAACTAAGAAAATGTGGCACGAAGCACGAAAGCAAGAGCGGAAGATCCGCGGAATAATGGTGGATTACAAGAAAAGAGCGGAGAGACGGCGTGACTTTTATGAGAAAATCGTAAGTGAGAGTGTAATTAATCTTTGTCGATTAGATGCATTCATGCTCCGTGGTTTTACCAGACTTATTTTCTTCGTCGTTTCTTTTTCCAGAAAGCAGACCCAACGCAGTTTCTGCAGCTGCATGGTCGACCAGTGAAGATACATTTGGATCCAGCGGTTGCGTTAGCCGGCGATAGTCCCGCTAATATGTAAGCGCATGTAATCTGTTATTGGAGACCTAATTTGAACCTCCTTATTATGAGTATTGTTCTGATGTTGGTTTCATGTTTCTCAGGATGCCTTGGCAGGGCCGAACTGATGTTCTCATCGACCGATTTGATGTAAGAGCCCATTTGGATAATATTCCCGATTATCCTGTACGTACTGACCCCCCAGATCCAGAGCAGTTATCAAGAGAGGATCGATTGGCTAATTATGAACGATATCGCATCATTGTCCAGAATGACTTCTTGGGAGGTAAAAATATTAAATTTCACTTCTTTTCTTTGAAGATTTATTTACAGTTTAAATTAGTATAAAGAATTTGGATTTACCTTTTTTAAATTACCCATGAATTTATTGAATTGTAAGAAATGCATTTGGCCAAATTTCGCCTCACGGTCCAAAGAGGGTTCGAAAAAATGATTAATGTCATAATACTACAAATATTATTACGGTTCCGAAAATATAAGTCGTATTCCTCGCTCTTCATATTTACGGTAGTTATAAATAAATAATGTTCCGCACTATTTTCTTCTCTCCGCCACCGTTTATGTTAGTATGTTAGGGGTATGTTAGTTATAATATGGCTCGCGACAGCGAGCCATGAACAATTATAATGAACAATGATGTTAGGTTAGCCATGAACAATGATGTTAGGTTTGTTAGACCCGGCGATTTAGTTTTAAGAAAATATGTTGTACGTGTGAAGATGGAGGCGATGGTGGAGGTAGCAGCACTCGCGGAAGGATATACGAAGAATAAGGTTATTTTTCTACGGCGTTGGACCGTGATGCGAAATTGGTCCATGCATTTTATTGAAGTATATCTTGGATAAATGGAATTTTACTTGGTGGTTGTCAATATGTTGTCCAGGGAGAAACGGAAAAAAAGACTAATTGATGCTTCCTTTCTGAAAGGACTTAGTGCTGAAAAAACAATTAATTATGAAGTTTGGACCAAATGAAGCATTGTCAGTAGTAAATATGGAATAATGTGGTGACATGTTAACATCCTATTCTCAAAAAAAAAACAACAACAAACATTTCTATAAAAGTAGTGCTCACATTATCCTCAATATTTGCTTATTTTATACTTGAATGTAAACAAGACCACATTAAACCATAGAAAGTATTTTTAGATAAATGTTGTTTGTTAAAAAGTAACACTGTTTACCTGAACATACAATTCTTTGATTGATAGTCAACTAGTCCACTATTCTGACATCATCATTGCATAAGACGTTTTTAACTACTTCCCCTTGGCACTACTGTTAAACTACATGTTCATATAAATTTCCTCGGTTCACTTCATGCCGTAACTCACATTTAATAAAGAATTTCATAAAAATGTTACTTATTAAAAAATTAGAAAAGTATGTCTACTGAATCTTAAATCTTCTGTTGCGTGTTAGTGAATAAACAATGTGTTAAGAAAAGAAGACAATAGAAGACACAATGCATGGCATCATTGCAACTAGCAGTCAATTTATGCTTTCAGAGCAAAAATAATTCATATAGTACAAATTAGTTCTTAACGGGTTTTTTTAAATAGGCCATAAGTTACATTATAAGTGGGTTGGATTGCTTACAAATGCAATGTAACCTCACTGCAGTACCTTTCAATTTTTTATAAAATTTGCTTGTTGCTGGGCTTTGAAATAAATAAATTCAATAATTTCCAGTACTTTGGAGTAGTGGATAGTATTATCAATTATAGGATTGATTATAAATGTTGAAATAGTCCTAAATTGGTTTCTGTTTTGTATAGTCCCGATGAAGATAAAGTTCGTTACCAAAATGTTGGCAAAGAAATAGTAAAGACTTTGACTGAACTGCAAGAATTTTATCTGAGCAACAGGGGAACAATCAATCAACTGAAGAAATACTAATTAAGTTGCACTTCCCAGAGCTTCAACTCCCTTTTTCCAAAAGCCTTTTGCTTAATGGAGCTTAAATTTTTCAATGAAATGAAAAAGCAGATTGAATTCTAATTCATTTTTATTCTTTCATGAAATCACTATTGACTTTAACTCAAACACTTTGTTTTTTTGCCTTCTTGGTAATGAAATTGCTCAGAGATTACCAAATTCATCGTGTGTTGGAGTGAAAGTGTGTGGTAGTGGTAGTACAAAACCATGAATGGAGTTGTGGTTGTGTTGTGTCTGCCAGTTGGGGAAGAGAAGTTCCTCCATCAGCTGTACCTGGAAGAGCAGTTTGGCGCCATGCGACCTGGGGACGAGCGCCGGCAACGCCAGCAGCAGCGGCAGGAAGCGGCGGCCGCTCGCCAGCAGGCAGCCGGAGCAGCCATCCCCTACTCATATGACGACTCCTCTGGTGGGGGAGGAGGAGGCAACGCGGGAGGGGAGGACAGTCAAGACAAGGAAGAAGACAAGGAGGAAGAGGAAGAAGAGGATGACAGTGACATTGACTTTGGTGAGTTATAACTTTTTTCTCTTTTTCTCTCTCTCCTTTCCTCTTCCTCTCCTCCATCCTTCTCCACCTCTCTCTCGTTCCCTCTCACTCTTCCCTCTCGTTCCCTCTCACTCTTCCCTTTCGTTCCCTCTCACTCTTCCCTCTCGTTCCCTCTCACTCTTCCCTTTGCCTTTATTAACTCTTTCTGTTTCCCTCGAGGCAAGAAAAAGGCTGCTGGGGCAAGATGATGAAGATTCAATGTGGTTAGATCAATGTGATGAGCTTACAATCCTTATGTCCATTTGTTGTAGACTAGCTGACCCTGCCTGGATTTGCACTGCTGTTATAATTTACTGTAGGCAGAAATAGCACATTTACATTTTTGTACATATAAAATAAGTGTGATGATCAGAGACTGACAAAATTTGGAAAATCTTGGGAGCCAGAAAATTTTTTTAGGAGCCATGAATGGCGACATATTTCTTTGTTCTTCACAAAATTGAATACGTTAGATTAAATATTGTTAGAATGAGCAAAAATACTTTAGATTGCTATTCACACTACTCACACAGGGTTTTTTTGGTCACTTTAAAAGAGCTAGTAACCAAGAGGATTATCTCAGTCCCTGGTGGTGATACCTTAATTAGTTTGATCTTGTAGTGAAAATTCCGTTAACATATTTCACCAGAATTTACCCCGTTAAAATTGGAGTTTCCAGGTATCCTTCTTTACAGTAATTATTTTGTGTGTTGATGAATGGTCACTCGCTCAGGACATAATTCATGGAGATTTATCTGGAAATATTAGCAGAAATTGCAAAATGTGCTTTACAGAACAGAAAAAGACAATGTCATGATACAATTCAAAACTTTAAATTCCTTATTTCATCAAAGAAGATCTGAGAAGAAAAATGTTTGTTTCCTTCCCAAATCTTACTTCCATGTTACAAGCACCAAGGGTGTGAAATAATGCAACGGACGCAGGATTTCAGTACTGATCTCGTAATGAAGTTAACAATCAACTGTTGCAACATTTCATTCAAAATATCTAAATTTAAAATCTTAATTGTTCTAGTTTTAAGATTCAAGAAAAGTTACAATTACAAAAAAATTTGAAATAAAGATAAACAAGTGGTTTAAACTAAACAGGCTTCTATGTCTGGGCCAGTTTATTTGGTGGTGTGGGACAAACTGCACTTCTGTGGACAGATCCATCAATGTTCTGGCCTTCGTGCTGTGTCCAAGTCGAACAGACTCTTACAGCAGGATGGCTGAAATGTCGCTTGTTCTATCTACTTAGAGATTGTTTGTCCCAGGAAAACAAAAGTACAAAAGTGATTTAAACCACAATGTGTCCTGACTAGAACACTACAAAAATAGGTGTTCTCTTGCCACAATTTCAGTTCCAAACTTAACACGTGAATGTTGCGAGTTTTATAAAGAAGTATCGATAACAGTAGTTCAGATTTTGTTTTCAGAACAGGGAAGCTTTTTGCTTATGAAGTCTTGAGGTTATAACAAATGTTTCCTGCAATTGACGTAGACTTAAAATAAATTACATTTGCAATTGTGAATATATGCTCATAGATATTTTGGAATACCCAGTTTTCATATTGCCGAAGTGAATAGTGTACAAACTTTTCTTGAATATATGGATTAAATACACAAAGAGCATGGCATATATATTAATTGTGTTTTCATAATTTGTTTATTAAATTGAAATATTGTGAAGAAAAATTATCTGCTTAATTTGGCTCATTTTTTTGGTTATAAATTATCCACGCAGATGCAATGTGATAACCGTATACTTTTGGTGAAAACCAGTATTAATTCGTTTATTTCTGACTGACATATTTATTGTATGCACCTAATAGTATCAATAATAAGTTTTCTACTTTAAAGGCTTATACGTGGCGTTTACATGTAGGTCAGCCATAAAGTCAAATACTGTCAACGACTAGAATGGAACTAAAATGATGTCACGATAATGCTCGTCCTTAGTCCTGACTGATTTTTGTGTTGTGTTTTTTTAGATCTGTGTGTTGACGTGACTCAAGTGGGTCCTCAGCAGGCTCACGAGATGAACTCCTATGGATCGGCATACGGGATGTGTGGCAACGACTTCTACACCTTCTTGACTCACGACCTGGAAGAGAGGGAGTCGTTGAGACAGGCTCGAGAGCAGGAGGAGGAGAAGGCCATGTACTCGGTAAGAGATTGTTTTACTAAGAAAATCAGAACTGGATCCTTAAGCCTTGGTGGTCTAACGGTAGCGGCTTCGATTCCATGATCCTGCCAAGCGGTATAGCACGGGTTCAAACCCAGTTCAGTCACACTAGGTGAGGTTTTCAGCCCGAGTTTCCCTTGCCAACTCTGAACACGTGTTGATTCGGTACCATAAGTTCCCCAGGCAACCGACATCTCTCCTTCTCAGTTCCCTCTTCCAAGTTCCAACGATTATGTGTAAGAGCGGGCCTCAGGACCTGAACCTCACCGAAAGCCATGAAATAAATAATAAACTACTGCGCTACTGTAGTGTGGGGGATGCAACCTCCACCGGCAGACCTCCACTGGCATCGATAATCCAGGAGCAAGGACTGAATAATTTGAACATTATTCACAGTCTTCTTGAAAACAAATTTTGTCCCTTTTGATTGACCACTGCAAAAATTCTTTCCAAGACTTTTTCTGTGACAGAAGGAAGTCTGGAAGTCTCTTGGAGATATTTTGTCATTTCCCAACACTATATCAGTGTCAATAACAAGCTTTAATATTCTGTTCCTTCACTGAGAATATTGATGTTAATATTTGCCTGACGATCATTTTGTAGTGAGAAAGTGACAGATAATATTCCTATATTTGTTCTGTAGAAGTTAACTGTTTTTACAGAGTTCTAATTGTTTAAGACTTCAACTTCTAGTTGTATTCACTGGTATACTTATGTCATGTTATTTTACTCTGTTTTAATTTAAGAAAAAGAAAACATGAATGACAATACACTATTTATTAGTTGATTGTAAAGTAATCTCAGTAAGTTACTTGGTCCTCAATGTGGTCATAGGCAGTGTGTAACTGCTCTCTTGACAGTAAATTATTAATTATTTAACTTAATTAGTCATTAATTGTGAGCAATAAATTTCAAAACAATTTTCCAAGTGTAGAGGAAATAAACATTTTTAACACTGGTTAAATGTCACTGATCTCTTTCCCACTCCTATGCATTTCATTCACTCTCATTTAAAGACCATCACCCACTCTGCAAATTCACTCCGTCCAACAAATATTTTATTGCATAAATAAATTGACGTCGCCATGATCACGAACTTCAACAACAAACAACCACCACTTCACTCTATCAACAATATAAGAAATAAAATATCAATATAAAATCAATATAAGAAATACAATATCGATGGAAAACAATTTATATTTAACTATCAATTTCTGCAAGAGTCGGTGTCAAAAGTCGAACTATCCCTGAACAGGCCCCGAAAGTGTCCAAGGTGTTTGCGGAGGGTAGAGCTCCACAGTTATTTGACTGAGTTGTCAGCATCTCACTGTGATCGGTTTGACCCCAGGATATACCCTGGTACTGATAGTTACGCAGGCTGAGTAGGTCTGTTAGTTGAGGTGTCATGAGAAGTCCCCACCTCACCGGGTGTCGAACTCTGGCCTTCCGGCCAGCAACTTGGCACTCTACCCACTGTGCCATGCTAGTAGAAAAAAAGACCAGTGCTATCTAGTAACAATAAATTTAAATCCGACCTAAAAGTACGGGACGGGCGCTGCCCGTCTTTCGTCATAACGTGTATTGAATGTCTTTAGTTTCCGATGGGTTAAGGAAATTTTTTTTAAACACATCCTATTGTGGTTCTATGCATTTGGTATCATATATTTGTATATACTATAAAATTTCCACACATCATGACTGTTTCATTGAGAATACAAAAGCAAAAGTTAATTTGGGTGACTTATGACGAAAATGTTGCTTTCTTCTTTCAGGGTCGGAAGTCTCGCAGAGAAAGGCGTGCTTTCCGGGAAAAACGCCTCCTGGGGCGCAAGATCAGCCCTCCAAGGTGGGACGAATAGTTATTTGCTTCTTGTCACGCAGTGAGGGGAAAGTTCAGTCGCCTTAGACTCGACTTTTTTTGTAACAGCGTGTGTGTTTGAGTGACTGACGATGTGTGATAAAGAATAAAGTTAATAAGTAAGGGAGAGGCCATTGGGGAGATGTATATTCTCCCGCTTGTTTTATTAAACAAATACATTTGTTGTTTATGTACATTTTTCTTTTATGTTATTACAAATCTTAAATTATATGCGTTAAAGTTATTGCTTCATGAAATAATGGTAAAGTTTTGTATACGTGGTTTTTACCCTGATTAAGTTGGTGAGTAGCTATTGCTTTGTGGTTAAAAGTGGATACACTTAGTTTATCTAGCTATAACTGGAAGAATGGTAGTTTTTCATTAAGTTCTTGTACTTTATTAATTTTTTAAATAATTTACTAGGGTTATTCATAGTTTTGACTTGGGTATTGTTTGGTTAATTAATTAATAATATAGTAAAGTGTTTTATGACATGGGCTCTAATGACCTCGATGTTGACGAGCCCTAAAGCCCCAACCAAAAAAAAAATGTTTTATGACTAACACTGGTTTTAGTTTTGCTTTCTGTAAATAGGTCACGATCACCTCGGTTCTCATTAAGTTGCTACTATTGTTAGAATCTTTGTGTTTTCTTTTCTAGATTTTAAAGGAAACGTTCCATATTTTGTGTATTTATCTGGTCATCTCATTGATGTGTGTTATTCTCCCTTACCAGCTATGCTGCTCGAACGAGTCCCACGTACGATGCTTACCGCAAGTCTCCCAGCCGCTCTCACAGCCGCAGCAGATCGAAGTCTCCGGTGAACGCAGGTCAGATCACTTACATCACAAGCTTTGGGGGAGAGGAAGAAGAGGCAGGGAGTGCCTCTGGTGTCAGCACCAGCAAACCACTCGCCTCGGTGACACCAGTGGTGCCTCCTACAAGTGCGCCAATCAAGAGTGTCAGGTAACGCCAGTTCTCAGAGTATTTTTTCATTTGTTGTCAGTTTAACATCCCCCCCACCCATACACAAACACTTTAAGGTATTATATCCATGAAGTCAGGTTGCTGTCTATTTGCAAAACTTGGAAATATTCACCAAATTCTTATTAATTAATAATTATTCTTTCTATTCATTTTTACTAATGGATGAAGACAATTATTTTTTAAACTTAAAACTTGCTAATAATTTTAGATGGTCATTTTACTCTTTTTTTTTTTGACAAGAGTCGCATGATGCGGCTGACATTTCGGTTAGAACAGTATTTTCTGCAGTTTTTGATAAATTATACTTGTAAATGAAATGAAAAGGTATGAAAATCTTAACATCATTACATTCCTATTTCCATTTACTGTGTTTACATTGTTGGGTTTTTTTGCTACGCAATTTAAGCTCATGTATGCCCATAGTCATTTAAATTTGAATAATACAAAGGTTGTAAAATTTCATAGCCACTGGTTAGACTATGGTCCAAACAATCCTTTGAAACATTTTTGAGGGGTACTTAAGACTAGTCGTTCTGATGGATATAATACCTTAATGTGGTTGCGGAGGCTTCTGCAGCTGGAGTTGATGATAGTAGAGTTGTCCAGGTGATGTTGCATCAAAAGTTTTGACCATCGTTTTGTGGTCTCTTTCAGAGCAATACATTCAGTCTTTTGACCCAGTGTCACCTAGGCTGCTCAGCTCCCTCTCACTGTTATACTTTTCATAATTCTTAAAAAAAATAGTACAAGATTGAAGGNCTTTACATAATTCTTTTAAAAAAATAGTACAGGATTGAAGGTAAAGGGAGTTAAACAAAATTGTGAACTCAGAACTCACAAAAATGGAAAAATAATGGTGTGTAGACATGGTCCAATATAATGATATACAAATTAATGAAGTTAATCCTCTATTGGTGAAAAACTGCCAAATACATTTGGAATGAATGAAATACATAATGTAACAAATAAAAATTTTGTATTATGAAGATGTATGTGTTTAATTTTTTTGAAAAAATAGATGACTTTTGAAAATCTGTTTGTAGCAGAACCAAGTCTCCTCCTCGACTGAGTCGCCGCTGGAATCGTGACAGGGAGGAGTCTAATTCCCCTCCGACTTCATCTCGACACTATCACAGCAGCTACGGCGGCAGGAGGAGGTGA
Organism: Laupala kohalensis; assembly: GCA_002313205.1. Lineage (NCBI taxonomy): Eukaryota > Metazoa > Arthropoda > Insecta > Orthoptera > Trigonidiidae > Laupala > Laupala kohalensis. The sequence goes on from NNCF01126773.1 coordinate 92,080, forward strand.
GAGATTCTGTTCATCTTTGGGTAATTGAGTGAATCTGAAAAGAAGATATATCTTTATCTTCTTTCCAAAATTATACCCTTCAACTTTAAAAGATAGGAACTTGAAATTTTGACAGGGTGTATTTGCTAACAAAGGATTTTTCAAATTTTATATATTTTCAAAATATCTTCAACAATTATTGATATATCATCTTGGTTTTTGTGTGTAATGTTTTGTCTATTAAAATATCTGAAAACAGGTTTCTGGATTTTTTAATATTTGATTCAGTGTTTTAGTAGTTGCAAAGAGGTAGGATTGTTTTTAGTTTTTTGTTGTTGACTATTTTTGCCATATTACATAAAAGGTAATTGAATTTTTTTTTGTGATTTTTATGAAAACTTTATTAAATGTACTTTAACATTTAAAAACATCTATAAAATTATCCTAATGTTTCACACTGCAATTGCAATATATTTAATGAACTACATGCCTAAAATTAGTTGCGGGTATGCAGATATGAGGCAAGGACCTATGATGTATCTAATGTGTATGTAATAGGACCTACGTGTATGTAATGTAATGTAACAATATAAATATAAATTATTAATTAAGTAATTACTTTAATTCAGATTTGTGGTGACTATGCGGAAATTTTCTACCCTTTTTTATCATGTTATCATGTTGTCATGTTGGGTTTCATTAAATGAAATGAGATAGCGTCATGTCAGCAACTTACTTAGGAGTACTTCTTGATCGTTGCATACATATGAAATAAAGAATCTGTGTTTAGCAAACATGTTTTATTAAACCACTGTAAGTTTCTAAAGTGTTTGAAATCTCATTTAAACAATCTTATTTTCTGTATTGATGCCATTAGTTATTTTAACTTCTGTTTACTGAAGGATAAAACATTCTAATAATTTGGAAAGGAATAGAGAAGTTTAAAACCCATTTTGACCCTCTGACTAATTATTATTATTATTTGCATCTAATTATTCTTTTTTATTTCTTGATGACACAAAAACATTAGCCCCGTATTTTTTAAAAGGGAAGCAGTTAACGTAATACATCAGTAGGTTTACTCCTTTCCAAATTATTAGAATGTTTTATCATGCAGTTCACGGAAGTTAAATAACTATATATATTTGATTTCAATTTTGGTAGATATAATAATTTGTCTATTTCTCAGTTTAACATGTCAAGGTATCATTGACAACAGTTCTGGACAGACTAATTTCTTGTTTAATAAGTCATACATTCACAAGTTTAAAAATTGTGTACGCTCTAAATCAAAAACCAGAAATAAATCAATTAGTCCTGCAACTAATAAAGAAAGTTATTTTTAAGAAAAGTAGTGAATACCTTGCTATCAAAATTTTTAACAAGTTACCCATTGAATTGAAGGAACTAGAGGTAAATAATATAAATAAGAATAAAAGTGTGTTAGCATGGATAAAGGAGTTTTACTAATAGTATGATGACTAATTACTTGATATTTCTTGTATTATTGAATTAACATGTATTGTGTTAAATTTATTTATAAGTTAACTTTCAGTTATGCTGAGTGCTATATGCAATTGTATTAGAAAGTAAGAAGATAGTTTACAGGACTTTCCAACATATTACGTTTTATTTTAGAAGAATTTTGTTAACTCGTTATTAGACAAACTTGATTGCAGCCTGCACACAGGGGTCTTTTCTCCTCAGCAGGAGCAGTCCAAGGTTCTTGTGTTGTTAAAGCAAATAAAATATTGAATATCATGTAATATTTTAGTGTTATTTTGAGTTTCTATATGATTTGAGAGAACTCAATTTGAGAGTATTAGTTATTTGTGAGTAGTCGTGAGATAAACTTGGTGAGGGCAGATATAATTTCCATGCTGCTAAATTTAGAAATTTGTGTTGTAGTCTTGTTTTGTTTCTTTGTATTACGTGTGACCGCCAAATCACTATATGGTTGAAAATCACATTTGTAGAGTAAAAGAGTGGTGTTATTTTGTTGTCCTCCAGGTCTCGTTCACACTCTCACTCGAGGTCTCGAAGACGCACTGACTCTCGGAGGAGGCGTCATCGACGTAGCTCTTCATCCTCGAGCTCTTCCTCCACCGGTTCCCTCAGCACACCAGCAAGCCGTCGTTCACGGTCGTCCTCGAGCGGGTCGAGCCGCAGGAGGCGTGCCGCTGGGGAGCAGCTACAGCCGCCGACCAAGGGACCGTTGAGTGTGCCCCAAGCGGCAGCTGTCAATGTGGCGAGTGCCGCAACGAATGCCATGTTGAGGAACAGCCCCCCTCTTACAAGACTGCCACCGCCTCCGGTCAAGAGGTAGGTTGATGCAACTCATTAACCAAAAGATAGCATTTCAAACATGTTGACTGCCACAATATTAATCGTCATTGCAGACTGAACTAAATACATTATATTTTTGCTATATACTTTTCTTTATTTTGTAATTTGAGGACTCTTAGTTTGTTCGTTGTAAATGAATATAACAATATAATATTATTGATTTGTCTGTGCCTTTATCTAAATGTGGTTTCTACATTCCACCGAGGCTTCTCTGATTTAACTGTCAATAGTATCAAGTTTTTGTAGATAGACCAAGCCATAAGGAGTCAATTATCAATAGAATACCTAAATTATGCAATGAAAATGTAACATGTTTTATTCTAAATGAAAATTCAATTTTTAGTATTAAGAATATATCTGAGGTACTACTTGTATTCGAATGGATATTCTATGTATATATTTTGCATTATCCATCTTTCTCATATTACTTAAATTTGCATTCGATGTGTGGGGTTTTCCCCATGTATAAAATAAATAAATAATAATAATAAATAAATTTATTAATACTGAAGATATTTTCTTTGCCCCAGACCAAGTCATTTTTTATGCTTGAGTGGGTGTACAACAGCAAAAGATGATATTTTTGTTTATAACTGACATTATTTTTGTCTTTTTTCAATAAGTTAGAAGTGTGAATCACCCTTGCACTGTGTGACTGTGCTTGCAAAATTTTTTTCTTGCATCAGGCAGTGCAAGTCTCTTGGAACTCGCAACAATCAGTTGACCTTTATTGGTTCTTAATAAATTCACTGTCAATAGGAAAGGGCACATACAGTTACATAAAGGTTCAATTATACCGATGTGGGTGTGAGATAGTTTTGAGTATTATGTAATATCTATTTTTGTAATAAATTAACGAGAATACAACATATTTGTCTTTTGAGATTACGTGGAGCTTACAGAACAGTGTCAACCGATGCATTAAATGTGTTCGTTGGAATGATTCCAACAGCAAAATCGGTTCAAAAATACGTTTAGTGATCAATTATGCGCCGTGAAGGATAAATGGTACTTGACAGAAGTGTAATTAACCGAATTGAAAAGGATAGGAGAGAGAAAATAACCAATTTATTGCTAAGTGTGTGACAAATAGGATGTGTGGGATAGAACATCTAAAGGCAGAGATTTGTACCAAAGATGAAGTATGTGGAGAGAGACACATGAAATGGAATATGCAGGAATTGCATAATTTTGAACAGACTTCAGGAGATATTTGTAAAGGTTCAATCTAATGGATGATGTGTGTGGTTGCACAAAATTGGGAAACATGCAAACATGTATTTTGGGAGTGCATCTACTTTGGGGAAGAACGAGCAAAAGGTATTACAGGAAAATGAAAACAGAAGCGGTGGTGAGTTTGCTTAGACTGGAAATTATTAAAACAGAAAGAAGATTCCAAATTTTTAAAGAATATGTAGGAGGAATAAAAGAAATCAAAAATGGAATGAAAAGTTAAGAGACAAAAGAAGAACAAAGAGAGAATGTGGTGGAATGTCTGTAGACACGGACACGACTTAAAGCATATCAATGTTAAAAGAAAGAAAGAAAGAAAGAAAGAAAGAAAGTTGACCTTGATTGCATCATTGACCATTCTTGAGGTCGGTCTGCTGACTCATTTACATTTCGAACCTTATCGTTTTTGTGGAATGTAAGATATCGATATTATTTTTGTCTTGGCATTTGCGACATGAGACTAAACAGATGAATCTGTGACAGAATAGTTCTTTGCTTCAGTAGTTAGTGTACACTATTAGAAGAACATTCCAAGGGTTGTTGCCGAAAGCATGTAGAAGATATGTAAAATAAATTTTTATGTTATGAATAATCCTTGGAACATTCTTCTAATAGCTATGATGTAGAAAATGAGTAAATCCTATTTAAAAGAAGAAAAAATATATTCTTAAAGCAAAATTGAATTGTTTCATTTCCAGTTGATTTATATTTTTAGAATATCATTAAAAAAAACTAATTTTGAATGTGTGATAGGAATATCTCGAGATGCGTTCAGAAATATATGCAACATGTGCGTCACATTACAAATTTCTACACATTAGAATATGGTATTTGTTGAGGAGGCCGAGAAGTATTAACCTATACGTAGAAGCAATGAGTGTTGTAGCATGGAACAGAAAGGCTGAACAACAAAGGCGGCCTGAAAGAAGAACGAGCGTGTGCATCACGATTCACATGGCAGTCAACATGTCAATATTTATTTATTTAATAACAGATTAATTTACATAGTATTATACAAAGAGTAAATTTGCAATACAGGTAAACAAGTTACCTGTTGATGGAGGTCTTGTTAACTTACCTATTAAACTTAACTCTAAAGACAATATTAAAACTATAATAAATTACTGTTATAGCAATAGTTACTTTGTAGAATTGTGTAACATAAATATAATCTTTAAATATTAAATGTTAATATTATCATAAATAGATTGTTTAACATAATATAATCTTTAAAAATTAATCTATAATCTCTGAATATTAGATGTAATCCATCCTTTTGATTTTACTTTTCTCAGTTTTATTCAATATTACTGTTGGTTCTTTAGGCAACTATTGCATATTACTATTTTTGGTATTTACAGTTTTGTACTTCTTGGGTAATATTATGCTTTTCTTTCTTGTTTTGCTTGTGGGATTAACAAAATCATTGATTAGTTTTTATCGTAATGAAATTGTATAGAATTAAACGAAAACAATTGTTCCAGGTTAAGTGAACTTTTTTCATCAATGAACATATTTTTATTAATAATTTTTAATACTTCTTGAATTATTTACACGAACTGTAATGTACACAAATACCTTGCTCTTAATTCTTATATTTACTTTGTAGGTATTACGGACGTCGAGGTCAATCCTCTTCATCGTCTCTCAGTGATTCTGAGGGAGATGAAAACAGCAAAGGTTCTTCTCAAGCCAGTGATGTACGACCTCCCCTAAACAGGTGCAGTTTCATTTGTATTTTGTCGTTTCCTTGACACTTCAGTTATGTTCATTGTCTTCCTTATCTCTGTTGACAATTCATTGTGACTGTAATGAAAAAACTTCTTTGTGGCAGCCATACAAAAGTTTCTCGCCTTGTTTTGAAGTATGGACAGGGGGTTTGATAATTTTTTTTTTCCCCTTCAGCCCAGCACTCCCGGGCATTTCAACTTTTTTGGTTTTGTTCTTAACTCATAACAACTCTTTTCGATTTCCACATCAATGCTGTAAGCTTATTCTCTTTCTGTGAAATAACAGGAAAGGAATTGAATCTAATTTATAAGTTTGAGCCTGCATTGCAATAGTACCTTTGCTTAGTATATCCAACTCCAGTTTGTCTCTTTTATCATAAACGTAACTTTTATACTTATTTATTATGTTGTTAAGTATAATGTATTAATATAAAAACATTCTTGCTCAAAAACTGAAAACTTTTGAAGAGTGATTACCTAATTTAACAATTCTATTGTAATAGTTAAAAAAAAGACTAGATCATAAGTATTTTATAAAAGATAAAAAAGATCATTAAAGAGTATAAAATATTGTGTTTAAACAATATTTATTTGAATTAATTAACGAGGTAATAGAGAGTAAATAAATACATAAGTTGCATAAATACAATACTCTCTGTAGAGACTTTGAAAATAGTCTGTGCACAGAGACCCAGAACAAAAGTAAACAAAAAACTTGTTATTAAATTTAAACTTCAATAAAAATTCTCGGATAATAATCATATTGCTATAAAAATTCAAAATACTGAACTATTGTTAAATATTATATACTGTACAATTTGTATTTCAGTTTTCTGATATCCAGCCTTTCAGTGTATTTTTTGCAGATTTATTCAATTTGTCAGTTTTTTTCTGATCATTAGGAAGTAAATTATGTACTTTAGTAGCCCAACTATATAGTTTTCACCAAATCTTAGTTGTTTTTTTTATTTTTATGTTTTTACTGTATCACATTTAATAACTCAAGTTTAAAGTGATCATTACGATGAAAAAATGTTTTTAGATTATAATAATCTTTAATAGTTAAAATGTGCTCAGACTTCTAAATATTTGCAACTGATTTAACTTTCAAAATAGTTTTTATCAATTTTTCTTGTATTTGTTGCAAAAGTTGATTGATGATTATCTGCTGAGCCCCCTCACTAAGATTCCGTGATTCCCACACACGATTAATTCAGAGAGACCAGTTTTACAAACTTAAATTTTTGTACAAAAGTTAAGTTTGTGTGTCTGTGTATTTATGTATATATGTATGTATATGCATATTGTTTGTTTGTGTGTAAGTTTTCCGTTTTCGGATTGGATTAAACATACTTGTGGCAAAAAAGAAGTATGAAGGATTTGTTTTGCTCCGCAGCTCGCAAAGTGTTGTTAATTTCCGTGCTATAGGCATATGTTTATGTAGAACGAAGTTCCCATTAAATCTTAAAACCCAAAACCCCCAATGTGCTACTGACAAGTGAAAAGTCGCCGAATCTGGATATAGTAGGGATCTGGTATCTTTTAATATGATTGAAATATATATGAGGATGTTTTGTAACCATTATAATTCAATAACTTGTACAAATTTTTGTAACTTATTAAAATCCCATTTTCTGCCTATGAGAGGCAAATTTCTGGAGGCTGTAATTTACCCTTGTAAGTCTTCGTTACATTTAAGAATTCCACAGCTTCTTCCTACGAAAGAATTTCCAACATATGCAGTTTAGAAATTACCTTTACTTTTGTATTTGCACAAGATTAATAACTATAATTATGAACGAACAAAACATTAACTGCCATGAGACGACACTAGTTGTCCCCCAACCCTAGTAATTTCTTTCAGGAATTTGGTCAGTTGTGACATGGCTTACTGAGTGATGAGTTTTTAAATTTTGACAAGTTTTTGGTTTATGAAAATGAAGGAGTCAAAAGTATGGGATATGATAAAAAATCAATCTCCAATAGATTTTGAGACTATTTCAACAAACCTACAATCACCAGCAGGTGCCTGGTAGTTATGTGAGCCACAAGAATTTCCAACCTGCATATGTTGGAAATAGGGACCGTTTCAAAGGGACTGGAAATTGACTGTGATTTTTGTTCTGTTTCAGGACCCTCAGTTCAGGGTTTGGTAATTCTGGTGCCGGAACCAAAGTCAGTAAGAATCACTACTTATTTGGATATAAGTCTTGTCTTTCCCCCCCGCCTGGCACTGTTCCAAATCCTCTCGTCCCGTCAGGGGCTGCACCTCTAGTTTTCTTTTCCTGCCGTCCCTCGCTCCCCTGTTGTTTGCATCCCTTAATTTTTCTCCGCCATCTATCTGCTTCTTCCTGCTTTGTTCCTTCTTATATAGATTTAAGATTATAAAAATCTAAGAGATTCTTTGTTTTCTTCTTATTCTTGTGCAGAGAGCATGAATGCACTCTAGAAAATATTTTAAGATTTCAGAGATCAATTTCTTTAGAGATTCAGGGAATGTGCTTAAGGTTTGCATGTTAAATGTAAGCCGTGATGTTTTGTGACTAACTTACCTTCATTAAACAGAATTTTTTGAATATATTTTTTGTTACATTCAAAAAAATATTTTTAGTTAATAGTGCAAAAATTTATTTCCTTGCGGTGGATAATAAATATTCCACTAACTATTACCGTTTCTCTGTTTGGTTTATGCTCTTTAAATTCTATAATCTTGATTCTTTTATCTAGGTATTATGCCGAAACTGTTAAATTTGTGTCTTTCATTGTTGTTGAACATTTGCATTCTACAATTTTTATTGAAACGTTTGAATTGACGAGTATTATAGTTTCTTTTCATCGTCAGTATTACATAAGATCTGAGAATATGTGCCTTTGTTCTGTGGATATTATCTCTTCCATTGTTGTCTAAAAGTGTAGCTTTATCTGCGAAACATTTTTTCATGATACTGAAATAAATGTTCCACACACCCAAACAGTTTGTTTCATTTTCTTTTGAACTAAGCTCTACGAAATGTAGCAGGGGGTGATTATGAAAAAGCAATTGAATGGGAGTGGGCTGAGGTTGACTATGCAGTCTCGTAACCAGGAATTCTCATTTCGTGTCTTATGTAATATTTTGCCTGGTATGTAGAGCTTGAAAACTACACAAAGTTTGACTTGTGTGTAGAACATATATTGCTGAACTGATGGTAGATTCACCTCAAGAATTTGAAACTTGTGTTTCAAACTAGTGACATTCTCTGGAATTGTTGTGTCTCAAATATTAGTAATGTTCTGTAAAAATTAGTTTCGTTCCTTTGAGCTCCCTACGCTGCTTCAGAGTGTATAAGTTGTTGTCTCAAACGTTCGTGAAATTTGAGGTGGATAGGGTGCAGGAGGCTAAACTCGATACTTGGCTTTGAATTTTCTTATTGTCAGCTCTTGCACCTTGCACCACGGATGTTGTGTGCCGGAAAGTTGATGTGATGAACGAAAGAGAAGTGGGGGAATTTCTCAACGAGGAAAGATATCGTGCGAGCTATTTTTTAAAATATCAATTCCCCTTTTACTTGGGAGATGTCTTCATAAGTGTTTAATTTTGTTCTTTCTTTGTCTTGAATAATATTTTTTTAACGCTTAATTAAACCGCAAGTATAAAACCCATGCAAATATAACTATATCTCTTGGGGGAGAAAAAACATGGTCTTGGCTGTTACCTTGGGTGTAATAAATAAATAAATAAATGAATAAATAAAATTTCATAATAATTAGTATGTGAGAATTAAACAAAGAACAAAATAAATTAAATCTTGTCTGTGTTTTTTATTTATTTATTTATTTATTCCTTGACTTAGTGAACAAAATAACCTAATTTACTTAGATGTTTTCTAGATCTTCCTTCTATCTTAGACTTTCTTCCTATGAACGAGTCTTTTTCGTTTCTCTCCCGTTTGAAGCATAGGCAGTCACAACTGAACGAGTATTTCACTAACTTTCTACTAGTGTGGTACCTCTGTTCTTCCCAGGCGTTATCCAAGCAGACGCGTCTCTAAAAACGCATATCTTGTAACTCGTGAAGGTTTGAGTAGATAACTTATTCCCGACACGAGGAACTCCAAGAGGACGCTCTGTAGGCAAAAGGTGTAAGAACCTTTAAGTGGTGACTTGAAGAAACTCACGTTGTGGGTCGTTGCAGGGCGGCAGCGGCGGAGGGGGAGGCAGCGGCGCCTTGAGTCCAGTGCCCTCGAACAGCACTTCCCCTGTGGGACAGAATTCCACCCAAAGCGCCGGGCCTCAGAAGAAGTTCACTCCTCAGGAGCGGCTTAAGCGCAAGATGCAGGCACTTCTCAATAGACAATGTGAGTACTAGATGAGAACCTTGAAGTCTTCAAACATTTCTACCGCATTTACCCAAATGTAGTTTCCCCCCCCCCCCCCCCCCCCCCCTTTTTTTAGGAGGCAAAATTTAGAAAGAAAAGGGAAGTTGAGTAAAATCAATGACTTTCTGAAGGGAAATGATCATTCAAAATTCCACGTGAAATAGTTGGCTCTGGTAAGTATAATCAAAAGTACTTTAAAGGCCAACTAATGCAGTTCAACTTCTTCTCTTGACACCAGATACACATGAACTTCGGCTCTACTTCAAATTCTCCTTCTGCTGCTTTATTTGTGTGTGTCTGAGCATTATTCGGAACTTAGTTTGATGTTGGCGTTGAAGCGTCTTTGATCACCCGACTTCCGTTGTGTTTAAGAAGAGCCCCTTCTCTCGAAAAAATCGTGTGTCACGGTCGGCACGATGACGGCGGTCGGTCGTTCCTAGATGATGTGGACCTGTTCGGTGAGCGTCAAATCCCGCCGTCGTCGATCGATGATCTTTGTGTTACGTTACGCTTATGGCTTATGACCGCTTAACTCGTTATCGACCACAAAACTGGGTTTGATTCTCGATGGTGCCAGAAAATTTGTAGCTTTTCAAATTAATGTCTCAGTTCATATAGCTGTGACTACCGAAAAGCCAACCTTCCTTCCTCTATCCGTGTCCTCCTAGTATCAATAAATCTTAACTACTTCTACTAACCCCTCCTCGTGGGCCAAGTTGGTAAACCCAGCTTAGCGGCCCACCTACTAACAAAACTTTGAATTAGCTGTTTCCCCGTCCTAAACTCCTCATATAGTCTCTTTCCCCCGGGGCGATATATTCGGAAAAAAAGTGGGGGACTATATATTTGGGTAAATACGGTAACATTATTTCATACCTTAACTAAACCAATATTAGTGTATGCCTCTAATTTGGTCTCCCTTCTTCAAATGTCACATCAAGCAAGTTGAAAATGTACATCATTTAATTTAATTTGTCAAATCAACATTTTACTCATGAATATACTAATTTTAGTACACGAGTACATAACATACAGAAAACATGATTATTATTATGTATAGTACAAGATTGTAAATAACTACTTTAACTGCCCTCCTTTACATTCTAAAATGTCTTACAATTCAAACCTATACGAATTGAGAAGAAATAAACCATTTGCTGAACAAAGCCACAGGACATTATATGGATATCATTCTCTGATTTCCAGACTTTTGGCACTAGGAAATATAAATGAAATCCCCTCTCTGCACGGTTGCGAATATGTATAGTTTTGAGAATCTAGTGAAAACTTGGTTACTTAATGATTTTAATTAAATTAATGTGAACGGTATACGTTAAGGAGAATACCTATGTAACTGGGCTCTTGATTTAGCCTGTTGAAACCTGTTGTTTAATCAAATAAATAAATACAGTAAAAAAAGAAATTGTTAGCGATCAAATACTTGAATAGAATTTACCTCATTTTATTGATAATGATTTGAAGCTCAAAATATCTTATAGTTAGTCACAGATTTTTATTGTCAATCCAACAACTACAAAATCTTGTATTTCATGATAAGACTGCATCCGTTTCTGCATTCTGTTGAAACAAGAAGTTAGAAATAAAAAGAAATTTAATTTTAAATCCAACAACATGCCACTTACCTGTAGAAATCTTTCTTATGCACAATAATTATAACTTTGTAATTTGTTGCTTGGAGTTTTCACCAAAAGCCACCCCCTGACTGTGAATGTTTGTGTGTTGCAGTTAAGGCTGATAAGCGTGCCGAGCGAGCGCGTCATGAAAAGGCTGAGCAGGAGCGCCAAGACAGGGAAGATGAATTAAGAGAGATGGCAATAAAACTCAGGAGAAGAGAACGAGAACGGAGGCATCGCATGCAGGTGAGGATACGTTTAGGCTAGACCTCCCAAGGAGTTGATACATACGCTCATGGCTGGTCACAAGTGGATTTTATTTATTTTAACTTCTCTTTGGAATCGCTAAATGTTAACACTATTAGTGTTTTTTTCCTTTCACATTCGAGAAAGACTCCATAGCTTGTTGATTTTCATCATGTTAGGCTTGAATTGCTAGGACGCTTAAATTTAAATGCACTGAAGATCTGCCCCAGTCACAAACCTTGTGAATCAGATGATTCAAAATGTCAGGTACACATGATGCTTAGATTGTCAGTAAATCTAACATACCAGATAAAGGTTAAATTTAGCAATTAGAATTACAATATATAAAGCAGGTGACCTAGCAGTCTCGAGGGCTATTAATTCCCTTCGCTTTATTGTGAGATCTGCTCACAAGTTCTCAGAGATCAATTCGATCGATGTAAATTACTTTGGGAATTCACAATTCACAATTCACAATGAACTATTGTAATAATGTATCGACTCAATCATTTATCTCTGTAAAACTCTTTTTGTTTATCAAGGATGAGTTACTGTTCTCTAATGTTATGGTATCCATGTTATCAGGTTGATTTAAGTAAACTTGAAGCTGTTCAGAATAATCTTTTAAGATATATTTCTTATAAGTTAGGTAGTTTTATTGCCATCTCGTGCAGTTTTTGGGGCATGATTATTCTGGATTTCTGTATCACAGAATTTAGTTAGTTATTTAAATCCAGAAACAAATTACAAATGCAATGTAAACAACACAAAGTGTAATCCTACAGAGGTAAAAGCCAAGTTACCTGTGCGTAGGGGTTTTGGATAAATGCTTATAAACTAAAAATCTTATAGACCAAAACTAAAAACTAATAAAATTTGAAAATTAAAAAAAAAAAAACATTTTATAATGATCCAATGCAATTTTTTTAAGCATGATCTTAATTGTTGTTCTTAATAATCTACTTAATTTTTCGAGGAAATTCTTATACATTGGACGGAATCCATTGTTTCAATTTAAATTTTCTGGATTTCGTCCTCAGTGTTTTAATTTCATTAAATAATCTAATAGCAAAAATAAGACTTCTCTTGTTACTGCATCTCTTTTTCATTTTTGGTATTTGCGGTCTTTTAGACCTTATTTATTGAACTAGATGAGATGTATCTATATCTTCCAGTTTGTTAAATCAATTACAATGACATACTATTTGTAAGACAGATTTCATTTAGAAATACTAATTGCCATGACATTTTAAATCTATTTCAATATACATTTTTAACCAAAAATCTAGGGGAACGAGAATGTTAAAAGAAAATTCTTCCGCAAGTATTGGAATTTTTTAGGGAACAATAAATAGACCTAGGAGGCTAAAGGTTAATTTTGATTTTTCCCTCTCAAGCATCAGCAGTAGAGCCTTGCTGAATTTGAAAAAATAAAGATTAATATAAATAATATTTGATAAATTCATCTTTATCTAAGATGAGAGTTTATTTCATTATTCATGAAAAAAAAGTATAGAAAAATTTGTATCAATTAAATTTAACCAGCTTAAGTAAAAGCTTAATTATACTCGAGGAAAGCCTTTTTCGATAGTTTCACCATAGAGTACTGACATATTTAGAAAATTACCAAATGTAGTATTAATTTGTTGTTGTTGTAAAACTTCTTTTTAATATTTAATTTCCTATGCACATCCTACCTCAAATTGTAATAGAAAATATACTCTTTGTTCACATTTGTAAAAGGGCGGTTTTGCCTGTTGATGCTCAATAAATAAAATAAAATAATTCTAGGTCATTGGGGTAGAGGTGGATCTTGCCCAGGGGAGGAGTGTATTGAAAAAATAAATCTTGAATTCAGTGTTATTTAATTGTTACAATTTATCATCAATACTTTGCAAATAATCTATGGTTTGATAATATGTACTTATGAAATGACTTTTCTGTCTTTTATTAAATACAATATTTGTTAATAATATAACACGTGTTGAACTATTTTTTATCCTTAGAAGTGAGTAGAAATGTTAATTCCGCCTCTGCCTTATGACCTTTGATCGGAATTGATGGAATACGTCCCTTGTTTGCTTCCGGAGAGTAAATTGGTTTATTGTCCTCCTCGTGGTCATTCGCAGTTTGTACTGCTTTTATAACAATAATGTTTATTATTATTTGTGAGAGAAGCCTCGTTTTCTTGATTTGCTTTTTAACGTCTGTCTGTCTGTCTGTTGTTGCAGGACGATGGTGACGAGGAGGAAGGTGAGGAAGGAGCTGCAGACAGAGACGAAGACGATGCTGAAGACGTAGAAGGGGATGGTGGAGGCAGCGGGAGTGGGGGGGGAGGAGGAGATGGAGAAGGGACCGGGGGGGAGAACGGACGGAGGGTCACCCCTCGCAAGTCGCGCGCCTCTTCTCGCTCCTCTTCAGGCAGCCGGAGTCGAAGCGGGAGCAGGAGTCGCAGTCCGTCTCCGCCCCCGGCTCGACCCTCGTACGCTTCGCACTCGACACATTCGTCCCATTCGTCGTCCCACGCGTCTTCACATTACCCTCCGCATCACTCGTACCACCATCACCAGCCACCTCCGGCTCAGTACAGGTGAGTGGTATTAAGTATAGGTACCTTCCTCTCTCGGATATTTCGTTTGAATGATTTGTATCTATGTAATGGTTCCCAAACGTTGTAGACCTGAAACTTCCTAGATATACCCATTGAGTCCAGCAGTACGTATTCATTGGATTGCACAGTTAAATTTTCATATTTCTCTTATTATTGTTGGTGTTTTCACTGAAATATTTACAGAATTATGCTTCCTTTTTACAACTCCATGTACAAGATAGTATGCTGTGTTGGCAATCAATACAGAAGTTTACTTAACAATTACCGTATTTACTCAAATAAAATCTCTCTCTCTCTCTCTCTCCCCTCCTTATTTTAGGAGGCAAAATTAAGAGAGAAAAATTAAGTTGAGTTAAATCAAACTTTTTCTGAAGGGAAATGCTCATTCAAAATTCCAGTGAAAATGTTGGCTCTGGTAAGTATAATCGCAAGGAGTTTAAAATGAAAACTAACCGATGCAGTTCAACTTCTACTCTTGACATCGCCAGATCCACATGGACTTTGGCTCTACTTCAAATTCTTGTGCCGCCGCTTAAATTCCATGTGTCGAAGTAGATCAGCATTTCAACAAAATCATGGGTCACTGTCGGCACAGTGACGACAATCAGTCATTCCTAGAAAACAGTTTATTCTATGTTCTTTTTGTTACGTTGAGTATATGGATTGTGTACACTTAACTTCGTTTTCACCCACAAAGCTCTTTCAATTAGCAGTTTCCCTGTCCTAAACTCCAAATAGAGTCCTCCCACAACTTATTACGGAACAAATTGGGGACTGTTATTCTGGGTAATTCAGTACATGGGTTGCCTCTGAAGAACAAATAATAATTACGTTGTTGAAAAGGGCTCAAAAATAGTATTGAATGTAAAATTATGACGAGATAGGTAAAAATGAAGATAACAAATTCACTTATCAAATATATCTTTTAGAAAGATCAGAGTACTGTGTTTATTTACTTCTAGATTACTTTTCTCATTATGACATGGTACAGCTAATAAAATGAATATATAGAAATTTAAGATAGTTCAGAGAACTGTTCTGTTTTAAAAATGTATGGCTTCTATTGTACAGGAAGGTGAATGTTTTGACCTTAGAATATTTGTGCGATGTGCAAATCTTAAACATTTTATGGATATTTATCAAACTCGGTGCAATTATGTAAACCGTGAGAGTGTGTATGCTATTTGAATTTAGCACACTCGTATGGAATCTCGTGCATCTGACATAAAACCCCAAATTGGTATTAATGACAGGTCATTTAACGTGGGATGCAGGTAGAACGATATTTCTGTGGAGTTGTCAATTTAATTTTATTCCACATTTTGCATGTAATTTTTTGTTTGTTTGTGGGGGAAAATTTTTGTTTCTTCTGAAGATCAACTACTTTATCTATACATTTGTTTATGGTTTATTTTGTGTGATTCCTAGACATCTCCTGACATCTTCTTACTTGTCTATCAACATTCTATTTATAGAGACAAGAAAAAATTTGGAAGCAAATTGAAGCAGGAATCAGTATTACAAATTCTCGTTCAAAATTGTTTGTCTTTAGAGCAACAAAATAAATTAATTGACATTCATTATATAGGAAGTCTAATTCAATAAATGAGTAAAGATTTATAATTTTAATTATTTATTTATTTAGTTAAAATAAATTAAGATGGCTAATTACACGTCACAGTTTTGACATAACACATGGCAGTGCTTGTTCACATGTTTGTTTTCTCCATTTTTACTGCACTTCTTATTACCACAGGAAACGATATTATGTTATAATAGTCTGCTGTAGTACGAGTTTAAAATGCGAGGTAAAATATTCAGATTCACTGTGTAACGATGTAGAAGCGCAGTGTTCACAAACAACCACATTTTGAATATGCTTTAGCTTTTGTAAAATTATTCCTTTTAAAATGTGTGTTTGAACTACTCAGTTGAGATGATGTGAATTTTTATTTATTTTACTTCTGCAGACGCAACAGATGGGATCAGGCCGGAGCAGGGAGAGGCGGAGGGGACCGTTTCTACAGTGGGCCTCCGCGATGGAGAGAGCGAGAGAGGGACCGGGAGAGATCGCGCAGTCCTCCACCAAGGCATAGGTGAGTTATAAACATAGGCTTCCTCGGCCGGAGTCGGTATGAACTTAGCTGAGTACAACAGTGACTTAGGTCTGTTCGACTGACATTGCCCTGGAGAGGACCACAGCATGCTGGCCGAAACGTTGGTAGTGTATCTACTAAGACACGGTTTGTCCCGGACAAACAAGTTCGTGCATAGGTGAGTTGTTGCTGCATTTCTTGATGCATCAGGAAAACTCGAGATCTCTACAATCTCTGTTGATGGCTTTAAACATCGTAAGGTACAGACAGATACACGGGCAGTGTTCTTAGAAATTGGCTGATAGTGAGTGCACTGTCCAAGTAACGGGACAGCTGCCATATCTCAGTGTTTGCCCTGACGAAAGCTATGTCAGTGTTTGTGAAACGTCAATTCTGTCATTAAAAGCTCCTGCTGATGACACGCACAGCGATCGCCATTGAACGCTGCTGTGACCCTGCACGGAAGCATATGTTCTGGAGACATGCACGTTATGTGTGTTTCTAGTGTGAGTGTCCCCTATGTCAGTATGCCTATACAGTAAATAAACATTATTATACTTTTTAAAATAATGAATATCTCAATAATGTACCGATTTTTAGTACGGCAGACAAATGTAAACTTTCTTCAGACACTGCAATTTAACAACTATCCACTGTGGTTGATGAACAATTATTTATTGACGACTCATAGAGGAACTGCCTTGAACAAAAATCTCTTCAGTTAAAAATTCTGGCACACATTCCATCATGGTTAAACTATTGAAATCCCGCTAAGCTAGTGATAGTTATTAGTGAAACAGTAACTGGTGTTGCCATCTGCCAGAGCTGTCTTGGAAGTTGTTGTTTGTTTTTTGCTGACATGTCAGTGTTGGATGACTGACTATGTCTGTTATCTGACAACGACATGTCAGTGCTGGATGACTGACGACTATATATACTCCACTGACAAAGAATAATAACTGCCTGTCCTGGGTACCTCTACCTCTCTCTCCTACGTTTGTTGAGATGGTATCAGATGTAATTCTCTTATTTTATTACAAGTCTCTTGTTAGTTCAAATGCAGAAATAGAAATGATATTTTCTAGCCAATTCTTGGCCACTCTTGATCAAGGAGGACCGTGTAATTTTAGAATCCTGCAAACAAAATTCATCACCAAAAGAAATAAGTCTGTAGATTGAAACTAGAATTCAAGTTTAACGTGTCATTTACATCAGTGATTCTATAGTGTTTAGGAATGTACTACTACTATGTAAAAATGTCTGCTTGTATCCTCAATTGTATGAAGTGTAGTTTCATGATGGTATTTGTTTCATTGAAAGTCCTGCAACTTCTTCGGAATGTGGACTGACCTACGGTAGAGAAAGAATGATCTAAATTGCGTAGTTTAAGTGATCCTTTATTGAATTGCAAGTATTAATTTTTAATCCAAGATAATTATAATACCTCAGTATTCTGGGGTACTTGCAACACTGATAAGATTGTCTTCTGGCTCACTTTTAGGGAACTAAGTGAAAAAAAAAAAAAATCTTTTATCATTGGCTTGTTCATTATCCGTTTGTTGGATTGAAATTTTTTTGGAGACTAATAATATTTGTTGTTCTTGTTCACAGACCTTTGGTTGACTACTAGGGAAATTGAGAAAATTGATTTTGGTTCATCAAGATGCAGGAGAGTAGGTTTGATGTACTAGATGAATAAACGTTAACTTCGTGTGTTTTTTATACTGTAATAATGATAATAAAAAAACATGCATGTGCTGCTGTATTTGAGTGGTAAACCTCATTTTGTGCAGTGAGGTGGAATTTGATCCCTTTTTCCATGAAGGAACTCCTTCTAAAACAAAGTTTTGTAAATACGTTCGTAGTTATAGAATGTTTCATGATGGGACCAAATCGAAGCAAAAGTTCTTTGAATTGTGAAGTGTGTAAGAATTATGCGTTAAGTTACGAATAATTTCTTGTATTGTAAATAGTTAGACAAGACTCTTGTCTTGCTAATCTACTTTCTTCTTCTCTCCATGCTTCACTCTCTTTAGTATCTCCTTCTCTTCAATCAGTACTTTGGTGGTTTCGAAGGGTTACAATCTGTAGATCATTTGTAGGGGCACTAATTTCCAAATCACGTTTTTTTTCTTTTCCTTGTATAATAGATTGTGTGCCACTGGATAGAATGTCTTTGCCTACATGACCTAGTATTAATCTTGTAACGCAGTCCTCTTATCTCGGATTTAAAATACAATGGACTATAAAAGATTTTGATAAAATATTTAACACTTCCATTGCGACAGGGTATTGTCTACCTGTTTGGTGTGAAAGTGTCTTGGGCTATAAAATTTTGGCACAAGGGCGATGTGAGACATATCTTCAAAACAAACTTTTTTTCTTTTTTTTTATGTAACTGGTCTGTTGTAGCTGTAACGATCTTAGCGATGGTGTAATGATTCAGAGATTTCAATTTCGAATTATATAACTTATAGTTCTGGGAATTCATTGTCGGAATGAATCACAATCTTTCTGTAGTTGTCAGGTCCAGATTAGAGTATTGACTGAGTCATCGCGTGACTAATGAATTAGACTGAAACGTTAGTCCAAAGAATTCTTGTAGAGTGCTCTGTATTGTTGAAAGAAATACTTGACGTACCTGTAAACCACCCCAAATTTACTTTCTTTTTAAATAAGTTGTAGACAGATTTTTTAGGGTATATGTATTTTTTGCTTTGTTGCATACCTACTGAATTGTCTTCCGTTATACTAACTTCCTTAATTTGTACTTTGCCATTAGTTGATGTGTTAGATTAAGCTGAGCCTGTGAAGTATGTAGCACTATAAACTTTGTTATTTCTGTGACCTTTGGAACAAATTTATTGTAGTTTTTCTTTTTTTTGTCAATAAAATGTTGTTCTTAAGTGAAAGGTGTTACTTTTATTTAAACAGGATCTCTTATTTAAAATAACTCCTGATACTGACTGTGGTTTATCTCTCGACACGACTGACAGGATTTGAGGTCGTGGGATTTTTATTCATTTCTCAATGTCCAGATTGACTCCCAGGTCTTCTCAACCTGCTGTAAAACAAGTTCCCTGGAATCAAAACATAATGCTTGCACTTCACTTGACATGGTGTTTTTGTGTATTTGCCATATTCACCCAAACACGGCCAAGTGTAGATCAGATATTTGTCTGTGTTTGCTCTATTGTGGCAAATTCACCAACACCCGTATCCGTCCTCTTGCCGGTCTTAGACGCACATCAAAGGACTCAACTGAGGCAAACATTTGCA
Organism: Laupala kohalensis; assembly: GCA_002313205.1. NCBI lineage: Eukaryota > Metazoa > Arthropoda > Insecta > Orthoptera > Trigonidiidae > Laupala > Laupala kohalensis. Next base: position 111,592 of record NNCF01126773.1, read on the forward strand.
TCTGTCCATACTTGAGGATTTTGTGTTTTGCTCTCTAAAGCGCGCACGATCGAGACCTGTTGATATTCTGGATTTTTAACCTTACTTTTGACTTTTTTAGTTAATAATTTTTATAACAAAGGAAAACATTTTTGTGGTCTGGAATAACGAATCAGTTTTGAGATTTCTAGACTTATATCCTATATTTTGTATGAATTATCAACATCCACCAATACCTTGTTAGCCAAAAATTTTTCGTAACTTTATATTTATACAACTTGTGTTAATGACGTGAATTAATAAAAATATGTGCTGCTCCCACAGTCAACATGTCCTTCATTGGTACAAGCGAAAATGTTTGGCATGATTGTGTTATTAGCTTGTTCAGTCCCTGTGTGGTTGGCACGTTTGTGATACTTGTGAATATGTCAACCATTTTACCAAATACAATGAATGCACTACACACACACACAACGCAACACCAAGTGAACTGCAAGCATTACTAGCGTGACGCTTCTTGAGGATGCCACGAAATTCCAGTGTTTTATTCTCTGCAAATACCACAGGTCTATTGTGGAGTAGTTTGACCTACTGTATGAAATATAGTCATCGTCCCCCCACCATTTTATTTTATTTTTTAATTTTTTTTTTCCAGAGAAAAAAATGCCCTGAAATGGGGGTGGGGGGTGGGGGCTATATTTGAAGTTGTAACACAATGCAAAGAACTTCAATCGATGATGGTGAGATTTGATGCTCATTTGCAGTGGAAACTGAACTGGTCCTTGTTGTCTAGGAATGATCGATTGGAGTCTCTGGGCCAACCCTGAAACTTATTTTGTTGCGAGACACGGTTCTTCATCGCAATGAAAGTCGAGAGATTTAAGTTGCATTGACACTAACTTTTAACTGCGAGTTTTAAATTATACGTGGAAATAAAGCAGTGTCAAGAAAAGTTGAACTGCTCCTGTTCACTTTTCATGTTAAAATTTGTATGACTGTACTTACCCGAGTCAATTATTTTATGTGGAATTTTGAATGAGCATTTCCCTACAGAAAGACTTTGATTTTACTCAACTTCATTTTTTTACTGTAATTTTGTGCCTCGTAAAATAAGAGGGGGACCATATTTGGGTAAATATGGTAAAAATAATTGAAAATCTTACAATGGAATTGGTTACAGCAGTCACCATGTGTGACGGCATGTGTTTTTAGGTGCAGTAGCCCTTGGAAAAATACATAATGTAAGCAAATAGTATTATTTCTCTCCTGAGGGCACAGTGTGCAGAGGATTGAGTGATATTTTTGATGTTATTGTGATACAACCAGGAGCAGATCCAGGATTAGATTTTGGGAGGAGGGTCACACAAAGAGAAATATTAGGGTGTGCGGGTTCCTCCACTGAATTTAAAAAAAATTAATGTCTGGAATTTAAGACATTCCTATGTATAAATAATGCATTAACTTAAATTGCATTTTCCATCAGAAAACGCTTTATAAATTACGATTTTGAAATAATTAATTTTGTCAAATTTTCCTGCAAATTTTGAGAAAAAATTCCTGCTAACAAGTTTATTGATTACTTCAGATTTACTCAATGCGAGGATAGAAGTGGTAATTTTGAAATATGATGTTGTATTTAAAATAAAGTACATACATTTTTTATCAAATGCTCGAGCAGAGTAAGATAGAGTGAAATACAGCAATTTTATGTGTTTATGCCTTGTAGGAGAGGAAATCTATAAAAGTAAAGCAAGACATCTTTCTGTTCTAGGAAGTCGTCATTTTACACAGAATATATTAGTTCGTCTTGTAGCATTCGCTAGGCATGCAGAATGTTTTTTGAAGTAAATAAAACACTTTTTACTATTGCTATTGCTCTTTTTTTTTACCCCGTGTGCCCCACCCCCTGCATCCAACCAAGATCTACAGTTATTGTTTGACTGTCTTTACAAGTTCCAAACAAGAGGAAAAGGCATGATATGTACAAGCAAGCAATGGATGTAGTTTTCTAAGCGAACACCTATATCTATTATCGGTTTTTTAATTATAGAACCCTCATTGTGAATTGATGTAGATGCCACAAAAAATTGTAGAAAAAACTAATTAACGCAAGTGAGAAATAAAACCATGTTTTGGATAATCGACCGGCGGTGCATTTTCGTCACGCGCGTTTTTGCCAGTGCCTTATTCAGTCAACAGGCTGTACTCACAGCTGACAATACTAAACTTGTCAGTGGAGTAATACGTCCGGCAACATCGCGCGTGAATGAAATCCATCGCAGGTCGCTAATTGGTCATGGTGACGTTAGGAGAAGAGCAGTCACAGGGTTGCAATGCCACGCAGTTTCTGGCTCTGGACAGAGGTCGCTGGGGTGTCACATATATGCAACGTCCACGCAGTGACTGATTCCTTCTGCCCCGAGGCTCAATTGCCTCCCAAATGTATATGATTCTGACCCCTATGTCATCACTAACCCACTTCCTAAGGCTCTGCAACCTCAAAACCGTCGTTGACTGGTGTCTTCACGACAGAGCTGCCTCAAATGAACTCGCAGCCTTTAGCGAACTAAATGGCCTCCAATTCAAAAGCCACGAAGGCGCAGGCGACGATCTTTACAAGAAAGAGGAAAAGAAACAGATGCTTCCAATACATTCCAGAAATCTCAGTAAAATTCACCATTGTCCCGTGGCAAAATTCTGCAAAATACCTGGGCCTGTTGGCTGCGGTCTCACCCGGGAGACCCATAAACTTGACCTGAGGGAGAGACTACTGCTACGTATTGCGAGATAATCCTCCCCTCCATAGCAACGTAATGAAAACTGATACCCGACTCTACAACTCTTACGTCCTTGGTCTTTGCTCTCTGTTGCTGCGAATCGTGGGCCGCAGCACCAGAACACCTTCACCAACTACAACACGTAAGAAAACCGGGCGCTCAGGACGGCAGAGACCACCCGACGCGAGGCACACAAAACTTCACATTGCGACCCGCCGCCCAAATCGAGTCCATCCACCTCATCATACACACCCACGCCCGAGCGACAATCAATAAAACCTTCGCTCTCGTCCGCAGAATCGTATTTAACCTCTGCCCCACGTAACGGAAAATATATCGCAGGGATATCCTAACACTACCACCCTCAGATATTCCTCTCTCCTAACTGATCACTTTTTTGTGGGGCTTTACGGCTCGTCGACATCAAAGGTCATTAGAGACCTAATATTCTGTACAGGTAGGGAAAATGCAGTTACGCGCTATGGAGAGCCAACACGACTCTCCCCGCGTGTGGGACTCGCCGAATTACTCGACCATACCCACTAGAAACCCTCCTGAATTACAATATATCTGAAAACATTACAAAAAAAATTAGGAAAAATGAAAGATACCCTAGCCCTAATGGCGTCGGGATCGAAAAGAACAAGAGGTGACCAAGGAAGGTCAGGAAAGAGAAAGGAAGCCTCGCACAAGTAAGTGGAAGTAATGCCAGACTCGGCTCGGGGCCCCGTGTTTGCCGAACACGTACTTACTAGATGTAAGTCCCCTGGGGGGTCACACTCTATATATCTTTCTATAGTATCGTTCTTCGTATACATCTCACCTCGACGTTTTGATGCACGTGTATTTGTTTCCATTTTCTCTATCGCATTATATCGCCTCACGCCCTTTCAACTCCATCTCTGCTTACCCTCTACCTTACGCTATGGCTCTGCTTGAGATCTGTTGAATATACCCCATAATGGTCAAACAATCATGACGTATCTATTCCCGCTCAAACTGCAGTCTACGAAAACATCTCCCACCTCTGAATGGGGGCACAAATTCAACCAAGTAAACAAAGAGCGAAGTAGCATTGAGGAACTCCTGGCACTGTTCAAACAAACCCGTTGACAAGTCGCTGGAAAACAACTGACGGACATTGTGGAGTGTAAGCATGCGAACTATTAACCATTGAGCAGCAGCACTGAGAGAACCATAGCGAACAGGCGTGAACTGTAAAATTTCACCGACAATAGTGGTCGCGACACGTGGATGGCGTTTGTCCATACTGGAAGATTTTTAAGTGGGGCTGAACACCCATATGACCCTTGGTTTCTCTCGATGATTATATCGGCAGAGTGCCGTGGAACTGCCGCGTGAGATTGTTTTGATGTTGTATGATTAGAAAAACTGAATACGGTTAAATATGGCTTTGAAAAAGCGGACCAATGATGAGTTTTTGTGTAAAACAATTACTTCTACTACTACCATTCCTAAGAGCTATTTTATGGACTACGTTCATTTCAACTGGATTTTTCCTTTCTTCTTCTCCTTCATCCTTTCTCTATCCTTATCTTTTCTTTCCTCCGTCCATCTTGAACTCGTCTTTTTCTTAGGCTTCTCATGGAAACCTTTACTCCGTGCAATTTTTTTCGGAAGGTTATTCGTGTTTGTATATCTTGTATACTAATATGAAGTTTTTCCATGTCTCTCACAGTCACCTTAAACCAGGTGTTATCCATTCTCAACTTTCCAAAATAATTAAACAATTTTTAATTTATTATTATTATGTAATAATTACTTATTATTACATGTATTTTGGCGAGGTTCAGACCATGAGGCCTTCTCTTCCATTTTAGTATTATAGAACCTATGAGACATACTAGCTTTATAAAATATATTGAAATAATTTTAATGAAAGTAATATTCTTACGTGACGAATCCAGGACCATTCTTTAAGTCACATGTCCTCCTCCGGCGGTTGTCAAAGGAACAACTAATCGCCGAAGCAATTAGATCCCGAGATGGGTCTTTGACTCGCCTTCCTCTCTCCACGTGTTTGCCCTATGGCCACACAGACGTGAAAACCTGGAAGCGTGTTTGGATGTATTAATCACACCGCATACTAATATTAAATTCACAATGGAGATGGGATCCGATGGCCAGTTACCTTATGTTCTCGTCAAAAGGAAGCATGATGGTTCCCTTACACATAGTGTGCACCGGAAGTCTGCTCACACCAACCATTACTTGAATACTGATTCGTACCGTCATCCAGCAATCAAGCGTTGTGTGTTAAATAACTAATTATCCGAGCGAAGAAAGTGTGACAACGAGTTATGGCAAGGAAATCAGACTTGTGCGTGATAATTCCGCAATAACGGCTACACCATAAACTACGCCCTTAATCCTGTCAAAGGGCTCGAATAGAGAATGAGGAAAACTGGGAGTCGTCCAAAACGTTGAGAAACGTCACTGACAAAGTTGGGAAAATACTCAGCAACTATGGCTTGCGACTTGTCTACAGCGCCTCAAAAAAGTGTGCAACTCACGTTCCCCCTCTGGCGTCGGCTGGAATACATGCCGTACCTTCCAGTTGCGGTCGTGAATATATATAGGGGAAACCATTCGAACTGTGCAGAAACTTAGGAATCACATTAGACATTTTAAGTATCGAAAGTCGAATAAAAGGTCTTGGCTCTTTATGTCATGAGTTTAGTTTTTGCAGGACAGGAGAATCCCTCCTAACCGGCCTATCCTCCCCTGGAAAAGTGATTTTTTTGTGTGTGTTTTTGCATATAAACGCTGGCAGGTTGTGTCTCAAACATTCATTGTTTGACTGGTCGTTCCTGGACATGGGATAACACGACATTCGCTGTGCAATGTGTTGTAACGGACAGAACGGGGAAGGGGTTTGATGCCCTTCTTGCTTCAGTGTCTATTTTTTATAATTGATAACCTGATAAAATTGTAGGCTCTTTGAACGAAAATCGATTTTTCTCGGGAACTTCGAATTAACCGTACAAACGGGTAACCTACCAGGATCTCGGTGCCAACCAGACCGGTTAAGACGGGCTCTACTGTACTTGCATTATTACCAAGGAGGACTGTCGCTGACCCAAACTGATTAAAGAAGTCGTAGAGATAGCCAAAACTTCCAACAATCTTGCTAGTTGCTTCATCGTGAGTAATGCCTTGAGTTCGGCACTAACTCACTCTCCCAAGCGTTTCTCCTAGCACGGGTGTCAAACGCAGAGTGACCATAGAGACCTTAAATTAAGAGAGAAACGAACACATTTCCCATAATTTCTCATCTATACTGTATTTACTACGCACAATTTCTCATAGCTTATTTGGCGCGTACTGGTACATGAGGCTTGCCTTTTATTTTTTTGGTGGGACTTTACGGCTCGTCGACATCGAGGTCATTAGAGTCCTAAAATTCAGTATAGGTAGGGAAAATGCAGGTACGCACTAAGGAGAGCCAACATGATTCTCCCCGCGTGTGGGACTCGCCGAATGACTCAATCATACGCACTAAAAACCCTCCTGAATCACAACATATCAAAACATATATCATTACATCAAAACATTACAACGAGGAAAAATGAAAGATACCCTAGCCCTCGCAAACTTACAGCGTCGGGATCGGAAAGAACAAGAAGTGACCAAGAAAGGAAGGAGCCTAGCACAAGTAAGTGCAACTAATGCCTGACTCAGCTCGAGGCCCCGTGTTTGCCAAACACGTACTTACTAGATATAAGTCCCCTGGGAGGCTTGCCTCTTATTGGTGGGGGAGAGAGAAAGGGAGGGAGTCACGGCACATTCATGTGACCAACAGCTGATCGACACCACTACAAGAATCTGCGCGTGAAATATGAGAAATTGCGCATTTGATTTCGACCCCCGTACGATTGTCTCTTTAATGAAGGTCTCTCAGTGACACTAGTTCCCACCCACCTCTTCACGCCCCGTACTGATTGGTTAGCGAGTTCGACCGATCAAAATGAACCGCCGCAACCGATAAGGTTACTCCTCCACCTTTTGCAGAGTACGTCAGAAACTGAACTCTTTTTCGCCTCTGACCAATGGAGGAAGAATTAGGAAGGTGAACCGAAGACCTATATCAGCTGTGATTATTCTGGCATTGTTCCTCTGACAAGCGCCAGATGGCATGTGACCAGTAACGTACTTTCATCTAATTAGGCCTGAGACGGTCTTTTGGAGGCTTGCCATCCAGAAATCAGTCACATAACGTGATTGGTTTGACAACATGGACATATCGATAGCACCAGTGTGTTAAAAATTAATGGAAACATGAGACTTATTTTGTTACTAGCTGTCCGATAGACGTTGTCCTTCCCAAATTTAAATAAATTTGCTTGTGATCGTTTCGTGAATTTGTGAAAAGCTATTTTAGAAGTGTGAACAAAGTAAAAATGAGAAGAAAAAACGTTATTGCATCTATCGTCAGTTATGATGTAGAGTGCTTACAATAATTGCGTGTTTTGCACTTTTTCCGATTTCTCCCACTTTTCTTTGTATTTGCCTCGTTTCTTTCCGAAAACTTTTCTAGAACCATAACGAACAAAACGAAAAAAGAAATATCGCGTATTCGTCGTGAATTGTGGTCTTCAGTTCGTACGATATTCCCATAGAACTTAGCACTTTCAGATTTTTCCAATTTTCCGGGCAAATTTTTTAATTTTTAATTCCATAGAAACCTTATTCTGACTATTACGAACATATTTTAATTATCCAATTCGGTCCAGTCCTTTAACAAGTGATACCAAAAACAGCATTTAATTATTATTTATATAGATGATCTCAACTATCTTTACTTCTTCTTCTAATGTCGCTACTGTCCAGGTCAGACACGGACCTCTACGACGAGATGCCTCCAACCTTCTCTGTTATCTGATGCACTCTGTTCCATATTTTCCCTCCAGCTTCTCCCTCACATCCTGAGCCACACTGTCAATCCACATCTCTTGCGAGGTCCGCCTCCGTAGATTCTCCCCTTCCAGAATCTTCTTTGGTAGGCGGTGGACACAACCTAACCGAACCCAACCTACATAGTTTTGTGTGTGATACAACATCTGAGGAGCCATAGTGTTCACATGTCTTTGTTCATCATGTAATCTCCACGGACAGGTCACAAGATACGTCTAAGGATTCTCCTCTCGAATGTTACCAGAGAGTTCAGGATTCGCATCCATAAGTCCCTCCTGATCTTGACTTACCTCATACTATGTTTTATTTGTATATAGTATTCTTTGCTTTATTTCTATACTTTCATTGTTTGTTCTTGTGACGGTGGCTCCAGTATATTTCAATTCCTCAATTTGTTCTATAAGGTTCTCGCCTAGTCGTATCCCGGTGGTATTGGTCTCTTCCCGGGATTGGTTTTCTCCACATTTATGCTTAGCCCCTCCTTTTTGGCAACCTTTTATAGTTTTTGATCCCCCAGGGAACTTACATCTAGTAAGTACGTGTTTGGCAAACACGGGGCCCCGAGCTGAGTCTGGCAATACTTCCACTTGTGCAAGGCTCCTTCCTTTCTCTGTCCTGACCTTCCTTGGTCGTCTTCTTTTTCTTTTTTATAATGTTTTAAGTAAAGACTTGAGATATGCTGGGATTTGAGTTTTGAGTTGTAGATCAGGAGGGTTTTTGGTGGGTGTGGTTGGGTCGTTCGGCGGGTCCCGCACGCGGGGAGAGTCATGTTGCCTCTCCCTGGTGCGTGGCTGCATTTTCCCTACCTGTACAAGTTTTAAGGGCTCTAATGACCTCGATGTTNTTCATGCTGCTGATCTACCTTGAATGCTTAGATCATCCGCATACCTTTGTACCCATTCAGATCTTCCTCCAGCTGTTGTTATACTACCCAATCTAAAACAAGATTAAAAAGTATCGGAGCCTGCCCATCTCTTTGTTTAAGTCCTTGTGTTATTTTGAACGCCTCTGTCTTTTCTCCTTGTACTTTTATATCTGGCTTCGGTGTTCATCTGTAATACGCTGGTTAGACGTATAAGTTTTCCTAGGATATTATGTGCCTTAAGGATCTAGTAGAATTTATCTTAAAGATGTTATCGTATGATGGACTGAAGTCTACAAATATTTGGTGTAGACCTATTCCATTTCCCCAGAATTTTTCTGTGATTTGTCTCTCCATAGACAATTGATCAGTAGTGGATCTACCATGACGAGATCTTGCTTGATATTCGTTGAGTCTTTCGTGAGCATACTTCTGCCGCCTCCCTTACAAAATGCTCGTAAATATCTTATAGGTGTTACAGAGAAGCGATGTACCTCGATATTTCCACATTCCATTATCTTACCTCTTCTCGTTTTTATACACGGGACATGTTAAGCTGGTTTTCCACACGTCCAGAATTTTTTCTTCCTCCCAAATAAGTTCAATGAATCAAGTTATATTTCTTATGGGTTTTAAATAATTCTGATGACAGATTGTCTAAGCGGGTGCCAAATTATTTTTCAAGGACTTAATTGCATTCTCTATTTCTGCATTTATCGTCTTTTATTTTGCTATTAAAATTTATTTTCGAGTTTATTTGTTTTGAAATGTACGTGTTTATATGATTTCTACTGACCCCTGTGGAGGCCTCTTACAGATAGATCCCCGAGGTGGACGTGACTAAAAGAACAGTACTCGATCGGTCACGTGAGAATATAACTTTCATTAACATTGTTTCAATATATTTCGAAAAAGTGTACCCCTCAGATGTTTCTAATTACCCATAATACCGATTATGTTATGTGTACTCAACATTGCTAATGTTTATGAAAGCCGTCCTCGGTTCTTCTAGTTATACTTCATCTGGAAAATCTCATGTGGCAGGTCCGGGAACCTGCAGGGGAGGAAATGTAATGCGGAATTTCTCATTTCCTGAAAATACTAATCGCAGTTTTGCATAGTGGCTTCAATCAGCTGTAGTTAGTGACATGACAGTGGCCTGTTCCTCTCCCTTTCTCCATCAATAAGAGGCGCACATAGAGTCACAGCAGACGCCAAAGAAGTTACGAAAAAATGCGAAGAAATATAGCTTTTATAAGAAATCACGTACTCTAAAGTTGTGGAGTCACGGCTCTCTGTTAAAGTCTTTACTGGTACTCTGTCAGTATAATCACACAGAAAACCGAGGATGAAGTGGGGTGTCATATCATTTATCAATCTTATTGTGTGCCTGGCTTTTTGCCCCGAAGGACCTGAAAATTGCTCTGAAGGACCGCCATAGGATGACCAAAATGTTGGTAGTAGACAAAACGCGGTTTGTCCCGGAGATACACGAGTATAATTAATTGGTGGTCAAAAAGCAGTTGAAAACGACGGATGGCCTCAGGGGAACAATAAACTCATTTACTCCACAAACCCATGCCATCACAGGTTATCCCATCAATCGTCATTTAAGAAAAAAAATAATATTTCTACATCCCAAGGCAAAATCATGTCATGCACCCTGCTCTTTTGATAATTTATTTTATTTATAACCGGGAAAACCAAATTGGCCATTTTGTGTTGTAGAGAAGGGGCCATCTTTTATTCGCAATTGGCTTCCACCGTCAGTCAGTTAATAGAAATGGGAAAGGATTTGGACAAACCGAGAACATATTTCGGAGATTTCAGAACTCGAACAATTTCACCCAAGACTAGCGGGAAATTAGGCCCTAGCAATTTTTTTCTGGATGTGTCTTCACTACACGTCAAAAATTTGTTGATAACTATAAATTATTTTTTCAATTGTCAATTCATATTAAATCAAAATACTAAAATATTTTGAGATTGGGGGTTGTACACCTCAGTGTTGCCCCAGGGTAACGTGCGCGCGTATTATCGGAATTGCAGAAGTGGTTGCAGACCAACTCATATGAAAGATGTGAAGGGGTATCCGGATTTGAAATGTGTCTGGCAATCGAGTTCTCTGTTTAGTTGTACGGATAACTCAGTATAAAATTTAATTTAGTTTTAAATTTTCTTTATTATTTCTTCTATTTACATCCATTATGTATTCAAGGCAAAAAATAAATTACAATTCACGATATTTTATGGACGATCACGGTATATTTGTTTATGTTATGCACATTTGCATTTCGACTTGAGATTGGAGACGTCGTCAGGTGTAAACAAATTATAACGAAAATTAACATAACAATTGAACGTAAATGTTAACAAACCTATTTGCTTAAAGGAGAGATCACACAAACATTATGAAATAGTATTGTCAAAACTAGATTGTCGAGAAGGTCCGGACGCCTTTTGAGTACTAGATTTAGGTGGGAGGGCATTTGGATTCAAAACAAGTGAACATTTTTGTAATATTTTGTAAAAAATAAATTATTTTCAAATCTTATTTGTTTTGCGTAGCAGAAATATACTTTTAATGAATCTTAAATTTGCATGAGATAGTACATAATTGTATGTATTCCTCTCCGATAGAAATCCTTGAGTTACGAATTCTGCTATGTACGTTTCGGCCCGAAGTGTCTTCCGATTTTCCTTCGGGATATTTAATGAAACTTTTAGGAGTGCCCCTTGTTCGCTTCCTAAGAATAAATAATCTTATATTCCTTCACGTGGTCAAAGATAATTTTTAAAACCTTCGGGAATTTTATTTAACTGTTAATAACATTACTTTACTGGAAATATGGTTAAACTTTTACACGATTCTAATGACCACACACATTCGCCATGGATCTTTAAAATATAGGCATTTCTGGCGTGTGCTGCTACTTAAACTCCACAAACACTCCGCTTGATCCGTGTAATATAATCGCCTGGACGATATAATCGGATATAATAAATGAGTTTGTCGAGAATATTGCACCCTGATTGCACCCCCTACCGTCTACTCATTAATGGACTCGTCCATCCGCTTCCGCCATTTTGATTAGAAAGACAAGTGAAGGACAGAAGCGCACAACCCATTTCCAATGATATCATTGGTGCTGCACGGGCGAATGCTAACGACTAACCTTGTCCGATTCTATGGGATTGGCTAGTATTTTGTGATCTCGCACATGCGCGTTGGCATCAAGACACTCCTGTAGCGTCAGGTCAGAGTTGTTAAATTTATTGCGCAATATTCTTGTTTGACGTCAAATTTGTTAAGGTAAGTATTTTAAGGTAATAATTACATTTTGTTCGAAAGCCACTTCGTAAATTGTTGAATTTCATCATCAGAGAAAGTAGGGAAGTAGATTGCCATTAGCAGCTATGGGCTCTTTCAACATTCTCCGACGTAATTCTCTCATAAGCTCTCCTCGGTACTCCCCCTCACACACGCACACAAATTTAATGAAAAATCGAAAAATATTTCATATTATTTTCTGCGTGCAGGCTGTGACTTCAACACTACTCGAAATTGACACACACCATAAAACCCGGAAATAAAATGTTGCAGATATTTCTTGAAATTAAAACTTTTGAATTCCTGGTCAAAAATAGTCAAGAATTATAGATATACTCTACATATTTACTCCCCGGAAAGACTTGAAGAAATCGTTCATCATAACATGGACAAACTTAAACATTTCCCCATTGAATACAAAAATACTTCCCTTTTGTCTAGATTTAACCCTGTGATAGACATTATTTTGTCTGAGTCTCACCATTATGCCTTACACTTATTTCATATTTTTCTGTTAAGTCTCATTATTACCTCCATTTCTAGAAAAATTCGTTGCTCCTCGCGAAACTAACTCGTCTCTGTAGGTTCTGATTCTTGAAATCTTGTGTCTCATGTTGAGCCGCTAGATGTAATCATGATGAATGCGCAAAAGAAAATCAGCTGACTGTCCAAAATTACTGAGATAATGTGGTTATTATAAATAGAAGGAACAAAATTTATGGTGAAAATAAAGGAATCAGCCAAAATATGTTTGATTTCCCTTCCTTGAGTTATAGCGTTTGTGTTCACCCAGGGCGTCAGAATTTCTGAATATGATAATTTAACTTTTTTAAATACCTTCTTGCGCAATGACCACCAAGAATATTGAGCAAGTAGCCTGATAGCTGGTGGAAAGCTTCCTAAAATGTCCGACTGCGTAGTAAAGCGCTTGTGTGCTTCTGTGGTATCATGGCCACGGCTCGTCAGTCAGTGATGACCGAGAATGTGAATTTTAATTCCACAATTTCGGGTGTCTTCCATGTACCAAAAGCACATCATTATTTTTCTCTGTTATTTGTGGCAACTTAAACAGTTCATTGTGTTTCGAGTAAGTTGTGTTGTGTTTTTAAAATGCAATGTCGTCGTGTGCGATATGGAGTTGGTACTGCTGTGTGAAAGTGTCTTGTGTTCTCGTACCGCGTCATTTACTTGAAAAAATTGAAATTATTGAAATCAGCCCCTGACATTTTCTTGTTGACAGCTAAAATTATGAAGGTTTTTTATTCGTAATGTGACTTATAGTTCAGTTTCAGCCATTTTATCTGTACGTATTTGCATGATTTCAAGGAATTTAAGAGGAAATAAACGATACTCGAAGTGTACGAAGTGTACAAGTCTCATTTCCAATACGTGTCTTGTTTGTGATGAATTGAACAAACAATTTTTTCCGTACAGTTAAACTAGAATCTTTATATGGAATAGGCCATTCCAAGAACGCTTATTGCGACTCTTCGCGGAAAGATTAGTAAATCTAGATCCTAAATACGTTCAGCTTAGTATTGTCAAAATGGGTTATCTTACTTCTTCCGAGAATAAAAAGCTAAATATCCAGTTTTTAAAGATGTAATCGCGCATTAAAGCGATCGGGAAGCATATGTTGTGTGCCCGAGTGTCCCAATACAGAAATACGCAATCCTGACGTTAAGTTTGAATCATTTCTAAATCGAAGTTGGGAAGTTGAGTATAAGAAAATATGGATTGCGCGTGTAAAGAGAGTTCTGTAAGTATTCTAAACACATAGGAATGACAAAAATTGAATGTACCAATTGGCGTAATTTTTAAAATTGATAACTTTGTGAAATGTGAATTAGTTGGTTGACAAATTTTCCACTTAATAACTTGGTGGTACATAAATAACATTTGTAGAATATTCGTTAAAATTTGTTTTAAATGTGAAATAATTACTACGTGAATATGTCAATACTCAAAAAGCCCTATCGAACTTCTCATCTTGGTTTCATTCAAATCATTTCATAATAAACATGGGTAGAACAGTATCCGTGTCATTTCACAATAATACTGTAAAATCTCCTCCCCATGTATCTCTTATGATAAATAAAACCCAAACAGAAAGAGTAAAGATTCTAAGGACTTCATATTCAAGACCACCTGAAATGGAATTGTGACATTGATAATCTCAATCCCCACGCAAATTATGGCTCACATTCCAAATTCTAGTCCTTGCTCTTGGTATAAAAGTGTATATTTAACAGAGGTTTATTCCATTTAGGTTGCAGTATTATATTTTGGAGCTACTCTGTTCAGAGCACCTAAACGTCTTGTACACTAAAGAGGTTAGTTCAGATAATAAGTAAAACTCACCCCCAAAATTCATTAAAACCATTGTTTAGGGAATTAAGTATTGTACATCTCCCTTGCATTTACATTTATGAAATGGTTGCATTTGTGAAGACTGAATTATTTAAATCCCACTCTTGCTTTAGGTGAAACAGTGTAGTTTATGAACACAACACTCATTAACATAAGGTTAAAATTCATTATTTTAGCATGTCAACCACTCGATGCCAAAAGAAAGCATTTCATTGAGGAATCGTCTTGAATAATTCCCTTTCCAAATATGTAAAGGATATTACTAAATTTAATCTCTCTTCAAATCCACAGTTAAAAGATTCCTAATATCCCATTGCTTCTATAATGTTAAAAAATATATTACTTTAATAAAATAAGTTATAAGAGTTTAAATTTCCCTGTAAAAATTATTTGTTAAATATTATTCTTGTTAATATTAAGTGACGTTAATTTGTACTTTCTCTTGCAATTGCTTCTCTGAATACTGACTAATTAATTAATTATTTTTTATTTCTTTATCGCACATGCTCTTTGTTTTTTATTTTCCGTAATAGTTTATTTCTATCTGTATGCTATTTTGACTCTGTTATTCGTGTTGCCTATCCTGGCCCAGGGTTTTCTCTGGGTTTCCGTTGGGTAGAGGCCAATGTATATATGAGTGGAAATATCATGAATTATTGTGCCTATATGTGTGTGTTAAATTTGTCAAAACGGCAATTGCAAACTGCGTGTGACCACGTGGAGGACAATAAACTAATTTACCCTCCAGAAGCAAACAAGGGACCATTCCATCAGGGGCCCCAAAGCAGAGGCAGATTTAACATTACAACACACACTTAATAATAAAATAGTTATAATATCAGCAGCATACCAACAAACTTGTATTTAATAAAACATGCATAAGTTATTTCACAAGTACGTATTATTATTATAAACTATAGATTATTTGGAAAAAATTGTTTATGAATTGTAAGTATTAAATAATTCTAAATTCGAGATTTATTATTTCAAGAGAGCCAACAGGGCCTGTATAAAAAATCTCTCCCTTGAGGAAAACTGAGAAAAACTTGGGCTGCAATGGGGCAATTAATGTACACAACTGTGCCAAGGCTGAATAACTGAAGTTATATGAATAACAGATAAAACTAAAGTTAAATGAACAATAAGACATTACAAGCATGCAGCAAAATAGTTACTGTTATCAGTTAAAAAAATAGTTAAATTTTGTAGTATCAGTTGTTTTGAAAGTACTACAGTGATGACGTGATAAAGTACAAGATGAATTTAACTTTTATTAAAATCAATAAATTCTTTTTCATTATAGAAGCTTTTTACTGCAACTTTGAAGAGATTCAAATTAATAATATCTTCTATGTCTTTGGGAGGGAATTATATAGAACGATTCCCAAATGATATGGCCCTGTTTGGCAAAGAGTGGTTGACACACTGGGACGATGAATGTTATGTCTATTGCGATTATTGTGTTTGTTAACCAGACAGTTTGGAATGCAGCAAAGGTGACACTTGCGTAATTCTTTCTTAATGACCGTTTCATAATTGCTAGTGTTAAAATATTTAAATCCTTAAATAAAGGTTTACAAGTATTTGGGGGATGAGATTTACAAATTACCCGAACAATCCTCATTTGAATTTTGAAAATTCGGGTACTCTGAATTCGGTACCGGAATTGCCCCAGAAGATAATGTCGTATTGTAAATGGGAGTCATCGTTTGCTAAATATACATAATGGGAAATATGTGTAGAATAATTAAGATTTGGAATGCGTAACACAATTTGCTTAATTTGGAATTAAGATTATCAACATTACTATTCTATGTGATATATTATATTATATATTATTATTATTATTATTTCATATCTTGAATTTTTACTGACTTTGACACCTTCAATTTATTTGGAAATAATAAATAAATAGCACGCATCTTGTTTTAGAAATATTAAATCTGCCAATGCTTTTGAACCGTTGATCGGAATTGATGGAATGGTCTCTTGCTTGTTTGCGGATAATATATTAGTTTATTGCTCCCCTCTTGGTCATAAATATATAAATAAATAAATTTATTGTCAAAAAGCAGCTACACACTGCGTATGACCACGTGAAGGACAATAAACTAATTTACTCTCCGGAAGCAACCAAGGGACCATCCCATCAATTCCGAACAAGGGTCCTAAGGCTGAGGCGGATTCAAAAATATCAGCAAAAATTCCTAGATAAGATAAAAAGTTAGCTGCAAGTTAAAATACTAATAGAATGTCAATATGTTTGTAATTTAACGCAAAAAATTTGCATGTACAAATTTTAATCAAACTATAGATTATTCTGAGTACAGTGTTTAAAAATCATAAGAATTGAAATAACACTAAATTCACGATTTATTATTACAATAAACATGCCCCTAGGCAAAGCCTAGAGAACCTGTATAAGAAATCCGCCTCTACCCAAAGCAAAACCGGAGCAAAACCCGGGCCAGGAGAAATTAATATGAATCATAAGACACAACAATCATGCAAGAAAATAGTTTTAAGTTATTTAAAAAGTACTACAGCAATGGCGTGATAAAGTACAAGATGGATTTAACTTTTATTAAAATCAATAAATTATTTTACAGTGTAGAAGCACTGGTGCGGGAGGTAGTTTTTAACCGCGGATTTGAGATTTATGAGATTCAATTTCATAATATCTTTTATGTTCTTGGGCAGGGAATAGGATAGAACGATTCTGGAATGATATGGTCCTTTTTGGCAAAGAGTGGTGGACACTCTAGGGCGATGAATATTATTACTTTTGTGAGTATTGTGTTTGTGAATGAGACTGTTTCGTATGAAGCAAGGGTGGCACTTCAGTAATTCAGTCTTAACAAACCCGACCGTTTCATAAATATAAATGCAGGGAAGTGTTAAGATATTTAATTCCTTGAATAAAGGTTTACAATACGTTGTTTGGAACTGCCATTTTGATAATAAATTTGTTTATTGAATTTTGAAGAAAATGGTGAAATTATTTGAATTAAATCCTGATATAAGTCTTCTTTGTAATTTTGATTTTACTGATATATGATATAATAATATTTGAGAATTATTTTACAGAATGAGATGATAATGTTGGGAACATGATCTAGAAACCATAATATGCATTGCAGAATTTGTTGGAGGTGAAAAATCTCAAGAATCGTATAACCCAACAATTTTTCCATCAAAAGTGCAAACTTCAACATCAATGGCTCGTGAAGTAAAACTTCAGGATAAGAAGATAGAATCGTCAATTAATGGTAAATCATTTTAGTGCATAATAAAAAATTAGTGTTAAGTGACACAAACATTTTTTATAATAATATCTTATCAAAGATTACAAATAATGAGAATTGAATTTACTGAGAATGATTCAATTAAAAAAAATCATTTTGTGTTTGGTAAATTGTTGATTTTTTGATGTACACTTTGTGTTGAAGCAGATGTACAGACTGGATGTACTTCAGGTGTAGACCTTATTTTTCTCGGCACTGGAGAGTTCTGTAATATTGACTAGTTCTGCTATTGTCCTAAATTTACTGCAATTTCTAATTATAAAAATTAATAAGTTGTTAGATTGTTTTCACAAAATTAATCATTGTTAAATAGTGTATCACTGTGCTGTGGCAAAAGATATTGGAAGTTGTGCTTTATTTTAGTGCCTGGTTGGACACTTAATTTTTTTTAATAAAAGAATTTTTAAAGAATGCATTCATCAGTTTGATTCCACTTACTGGAGGTCATGAATTTGGACTTTCATTGTTTGTTTTTTTCCTTCAGAAAGAAGTCTCTTGTGTCAATTTTTGTTCTCTTTCTCTGAGTATATGGGTTTCAAATATTTTGATGTCCCAATGAAATTGAGATTTCTTGCTTCTGAATAGTACATTAGCGTATTGTCGTCGGTGTGATTGTACTAATCATAACTGCTTTTCTCTGCAATCAATTATTTATTTATTTACCATGGTGCATTGAAAGTATATTCAAGCTTTCTACCTCTGTAGAACTCTTTGTGTCTCAGTATTATCTTGTTATATGAACACCTAATGAAAGCTAGAATCCTGGCTGAAATGTGTTAAGAAAGTGAAAGTTGTCCATAAAAGAAAAATGTCACTAAATTTTATAACTTTCTTCCTGTATTTTTAATTTGCAAATGTTAAATGTTGATGTTTTTTAACTTGACAGGGATGGAGGAAACTTCCGGAACAATGGAATTTGGTGACAACTTTAATGTGGGAAATGAGTCCACTGTGAAATCAGAACCTGATGACGATGAAGACATTGACATAAATAATTTGTTGAAGGAGTCTGAAGACTTTTTACCGTCACGATTCATGGAAGTCTTTGTCAATGATTCGAGTAGTGGCTTAATTGACCCTGAACTTCCATTGGAGAAAAGTGATACGCAAGCGACGAATGAAGTTGGTCCTATTTTAACTCCGTTCTCTTTGAATTTTGCTGATGATATGAACGTATCGTATGAGGGAGAGCGAGATGGTATTTATGAAGGTAAATATTATTATTTTTATTTATTTATTCATTATAAAATAACATTACATTACAGCAACTCACCTAAACATGGTCTCCCACCAGAGATAGTTGTCACACACAGATAGTACAACTGTCGTTGTGTGGATGGGGGCAAATAACATTAATCGCCTCAGGATGTTAGAAAAAAAGTAGGGTGACATTTATGTGATTTTCCCTGAAATGACTTAATTTTGTGGATTCAAAATCTTTTTCAGTTTGAATTTGGAAAAATAAGTTGATAACGGTATGTTTTTGATTAAAATCAATATATATTGATTGTATACATTTTAACTGTAAATGCGCGAATCAAGAGAATGAGCTCAATGTAACATTGCGCAATCAGTTGCGAGGGATTTATATTTGTATTTTGGTACTGTAGGGGCAGAAGAGTTGTGTATTTATTGTAAATATTATATGTATTATTTATACCTTACTATTGTCAGAATAAATTGTGGTAATCGCATCAGAAGTACCGAATCCTTATTTTATAGTTATCTTAATGCACAGAAGGGTGCATTAGAATATACATATACACGAGTGCTCTTAATGCACACGCACTCACTCACGCACACACTCACTCATGCTCGCGCGCGCGTGTATATATATTATGATATAAATAAATGTTTTTAAAAATTGTCCATTTTATGATATAAATAAATGTTTTTAAAAATCTATCGCTGCATTGTAGAGATAAGTAACTTGTCTTTCCTGTCCAGAACCACACAAATGAATTTAATAATGTAAATATGTAATACTTGTCTATTTTAAAAATTGTAATCATTGTCCTTAACAATATCTGAAACTATTTTATGTGTGGGTACATTTTTGTCTACTTACACATGTTCTAAAGTTCTTATTGTGTGTGTGTGTGTGTGTATACTAATGAAATTTTCTCTTATTTGCTTTTCAGAAGAGAAGAAAGGAGTTTGTTGTGTTTGTGGAAGGGAAGAAGGGGACGACAGGGACGACAAGAATGACAGGACTAGTATCAAATTTCATGAGTACATATCACAATCTTGCATTGAATATTATGGCCCTGTTCTGATTTTCTCTCCCGACTGCTACCTGCGCTCCCATCTGGATGAGAGTTCTGATTCTGTTAGTGCACTTTTGGGTGCTTCCTTCTGGAAACGTGATTTTGGAACGTGAAAGAGGAAGTCAAAGGAAGTTGCGCACATTACAGCTTTTTAACATCTTCACTAAACATATTAATAATAATAATAAATTTATTGTCAAAGAAGCAGTACAAACTGCATATGACCCCGTGGAGGACAATAAACTAATTTACTCTCCGGAAGCAAGCAAGGGACGTATTCCATCAATTCCGATCAAGGGCCCTAAGGCAGAGGCGGATTCAAAAAAATTCAGCAAAAATTCCTAGATAAGATGAAAAGTTAGCTACGAGTTATAATATTAATAGAATGTCAATATGTTTGTAATTTAACGCCAAAAAATTACATGTACAAATTATTATCGAACCATAGATTATTCTGAGTATAGTGTTTAAAAATCATAAGAGTTGAAAAAATAACCCTAAATTTACGATTTATTGTTTCAATCAATGCGCCCCTAGACAAAAGCCTAGAGAACCTGTATAAGAAATCTGCCTGTATAAGAAAACCGGAGAAAAACCCGGGCCAGGATGAGGCTACAGAATTTATGTACACAACCGTGCCAAAGTTGAGTACACATAAAACTAAATTAATATGAGCCATAAGACAACACAATCATGCAAGAAAATAGTTTTTGAAATTGTTATAAGTTGTTTAAAAAGTACTACAGCAATGGCGTGATAAAGTACAAGACAGATTTCACTTTTATTAAAATCAATAAATTATTTTACAGTGTAGAAGCACTGGTGCAGGAGGTAGTTTTTAACAGCAGATTTGAAGATATTCAATTTCATAATAGTTTATTAAATAGTTTATAAACATATTAAATAGTTTATTACCACGCTGGTCACTGTGACCTCGTATTGCAAAATAAATAAATAATTTGTATTCAAAAGACAAGTTACAAACTGTGTGTGACTACATGGAAGAAAAACTATTTTAGTACAATAAGCAAATTAAGACAATTCCATGCATGCGTTACTTTTGTCTGATGGCTAACTGTTCTTGCTCCGGCGCTGTGTAACTCCCCGTGATTCTCACCGTCATTTGGTTTGAATAATTACCGATGTGACATTTTCGTATTTCCAACCACTCCACCTCCGTACTCCTGATGCACACACTCACGCAAAGGTGAGGCGGCTGGAAAATGTGGTAGCGCTCTGGAGGTACATCAGTACCTCAGCTCCCGTCGCATCCAGAGCTCAAATTGGAACGGCAATGCGAGCTACCAGGGATTTGGGAGCTCAAATCTGAATACAGCCTACATGTATTGTACTCAATGTGTTGCATCAGAAATTATTACTTGAAACTAGCTGACCTGACAGGCGTTGTCCTGTCCAAATTTTGATGAATTATTTTGTGATCATTTTGTGAATTTTTGAAAAGCTGTGTTTAGTGTGAAAAGAAAATTAAAATGAGGAGAAAGAAAACATATTTAGAAAGACTTTGATTTTACTCTCTTTCCTTCCTTCGTCATCTCTCTCCCTCTCTCCTTCTCTTTGCCTCCCTCCCCAAGTTTTGCCTATATTGAGGGGGCGACTGTATTCGGGTAAATATAAGTATGTTGGGAAGGAACCGAATAAATCAGGTTTGCCACAGGTTTGTTTTTTCTTTTTTGCTGCAGGTTTCCCACTGATCAGGCCCTGTTCAGACGATGGAAGGAGGTGTGCCACATGCGACGCAGCTCCAGTTCGTTACCTGTACATCAATGGAGGGTCTGTTCCAAACACTTCACTTTTAAGGATTATGTGTATCGATGCGGTAAAACCACATTGAACAGTAAAGCTATCCCGTCAGTTGATATGCCGAAAACACCATGGAGGGTGACATCTCCTTCCCCAGGTAGGTGATGGATTAATGATATTGTAACCCACAATAATAATTAAGAACCCAAACTTATTCCAAGCATTTGAAAAATGTGTGTCTCAAAATTAGATAATGTCCACGGTTACAATTTTGCAAGTACAAATTTCAAAGTGAGTGACATTGCTCATAACATCCAAAACAATTCAAGTTTATGTATTTCTATGTGTTAAGTTAATTTCATTGTTCTAAATCACCTAACAAATCAGAATTCTTATTACAATTTATGTTTGTTCTGTTGGTGAACCTAAATTAAGGTTAGTTTTACAAGTTAGTCACAATTATTTCTAAGTTACCCATTTAGACCAAAAGTATAGATTGCGTGTAACAATTCTTACGAGAGTATTGTTAATCTTTGACTAATGCGTTGTTTTCTTGAATTTCAGAACCCAGTGAGAGATTTTGTTGCGTGTGCAGGGAAACCGACAGAGGCAACTCTCCGGTTACGTTTCACCCGTAAGTGTCGGTTTGTATCTGATTTGTGCTCGTCTTGTTTTTTCACTTACAATACATCAATAGTTTGTTTGTGATGCCTGATGTCTTTGAGTTGATATCGTCATGAATGCTTCTGTGTCAGGGAAACTGTTGACCAATAGACATTTTCCCAAGCCCCCTCTTCTTAGAATTGACACACACACACACAAAATCAGTATCTTTTACTTAATTCAGTATCTTCTAATATTCATGAATTGATGTAAAATAAAGTTTATTTTATTCTATTTAATATTATATTTTTGTTTCTATAACTTCATCAAGGCTATATCACTATTAAAATAAAAGTTGATAGGAAATTTATTTTTGATGCGTGATTGTTATGTCTAGAATCTCAGTGGATTAGATTTGAAAAATCGATGAGCGATTCTTTAAAATTTCTTGTTCGCAGGTTTCCTTCCGAAAAAAACGTGTTTAATCTCTGGAAGGAGAAATGTGGAATGAGCAATGCAAGTGAAGCGACTCGCAACAACTGGTTTGTGTGCTCCAATCATTTTATCACGAGTAACTTCAGGTATCATAAAGGTGTATGGCGTTTACTTCCTACTGCTGTGCCGAGTAAAAATTTCCCCAAGAGTCAGTCAAGAGGCACACAGCAAGGTATGATGTGAAGGATGGGATTCGTAGTTGTTATTTGAGGAACAGTCGTCCCGAAATATCAATTGAGAGCAATTCTGGTATTCATAGTCGTTACTCCACTCGCTCTTGAGCGAAACATGATTGATCGTTCGCCGCCTGTTGAATAAGATAAAGTGAGATATACTGAAAGTCATGTAACTTTGCCGAAAATTATGCAACCTGACCTAACCTAACACAATTTGCCAACATCTATGAATTGAAGTAATACGCTCCCCAGGGGACTTACATCTAGTAAGTACGTGTTTGGCAGACACGATGCCCCGAGCCGAGTCTGGCATTACTCCCACTTACTTGTGCGAGGCTCCTTCTTTTCTCTTTCCTGACCTTCCTTGGTCACCTCTTGTTCTTTTCGATCCCGACACCATAAGGGCTAGGGTGTCTTTCATGTTCCTCATTCTTGTCCCCCCCTCCCCTCATTTTTTGTCCTCAATGTTTTGATATATGTTTTGGTATGTTGTAATTCAGAAGGGTTTTTAGTGGGTATGGTTGTGTCATTCGGCGAGTCCCTCACGCAGGGAGAGTCATGTTGGCTCTCCTTAGAGCCTAACTGCATTTTCCCTACCTGTACAAGTTTTTAGGGCTCCAATGACATTTGATGTCAACAAGCTGTAAAGCCCCCTCCCCCTCCCCCCCCC